>QYTT01089727.1:15015-27947 GCA_006980735.1 Dasypogon diadema | reverse complement strand
AAGCCAATGAATAAGAAATATAAGGTGCTTTGAACAATTTAGTACTATAGCAATGTGCCAGTGCAAAAATAGCAGCGTAATCCGTACATGGGCATGGGATCAAAATCAACTAACTTCAAGAATTATATCCGTACATAAAACAATAAGGTTATAATTATAACCAATGTCTGTTAATATTTCCCTTGAGGGGAGTAATATTAAAAATTAATATAATGGGGCTTGTAAATTGCTCTAACCAGGCACTTGAATTAATTCCAGAGATGGTAAGCTTTAAAGTATTTATTTTTAATGATCCCAAATATTATTTGACATGAAAAAAGTCAGCATCTAGAACTGGAGTCGAACTAATGACCGGTCGGCTGCTTGGGGAGCAATTTACATTTCTCGATCCCAATAAATTCTTCATAAAATCAATTTTAACTAACTTCAGTTGTTATTATGTCGTACTGTTTTAATACTACAGAAATTCCGGAGTATCTTTACTGTGTTTTTTAGGTACTTTATTTTTTAACACGATCATAATTCATGAAATAAAATCAACTGTTTATTAAGTAAAGTATTCCACATTCCTTAAAACTTGTAATTCTTCTGTTGTCTTAGACCGGCCTATATGATTTTTGTTTTGGTAAAATCTAGTCTAATCAAAAAGTTTAAATAAGGTACTTTGCAATTTCCTAACTTTGTAATGAAAAACATTCTATTAAATATTTACTCACCTGAGGAAAAGAAGTTTCATCCCCTCCAGGCTTTCCTTCCAATGTAGAATCTTTGCAAAAAGAGGGAAAATTGTTAGTTTCAGCCGTTTTACTTTTAGTTAAAAAAGTAGATAAATCAATTACCCGAAAATTTAATAGCTGTAGAATATCTATACCTAATTAAAGATTGTATATAATAATTCTGCTGTTTTTATCTATACTCTCTATGGCCTCCAATACCCCTCATTTTTGTACAACATGGACAGAAATAAACACGACATGGCATGACGTTTTACACAAACAGCAATAAAAACCTTATCAAATAATAATTATGTTTAAAAAAGCTTTATAATAAAAAGTACAAGAATTCAATGCAATAAAATCTGAATATGTATATAGAATCGAAATAGTACTGAAAACTGTAAGTAATTAGTTCAAATCAAATTTTATAAATAATAAGTAGCAAGGAGCAAGCTAGAAACATGAAATTTTTGACGAGAATACGTATTTTAAATTACTTCTACACTGGGGCATTACAGAAAATCCGATGATATCGAAATCAGAGGATCAGTGTTGTGTTGCAGCTCAAAATTCACGTAGTTTCGCGTAGTTTCTGACTCAGTGGGGCTACGACACTTATTGTGGTCTCAATTAATAATTCTGATCATACTATAGGTTGAGCGTATAAAACATTAGTTTTGAGTTTTTCTGGTGAAGTTTTGGATAAAGTTCCGTTTAGGGAACACCCCCGATTTGGACCAAATTTTTATTACGTGTTTACCTCGATTAGTGATAAAAATTCCCAAAGGGATTTTTGGCGCAAATGCTCAATAAATTTTGTATGGGAATTTAAAGTTTCAACTATTATCTGATCATCCCTTATGATCTTCAACAACTCTATGAATGGTTTTCGACATCGACGGCGCCACATAAATTCGCACATATGACCGACGATGGTGTCCTTACGAACTCCACCTTTAGATAACTCACGACGCATCCACCACCAAGACGACTCGATGTTTTGCGTATATACGTATATATTGTAAGATGTTTATAATCAATAACTATACGTACACGAGAATCTAAACGACACATTAGACATCTATCCTCAACTGCTGATACTTTCCCGCTGCAATAATAAAGTCGCTTAAGGAAGAAGAAGGAATCCCACTAAGTCATCGCTGCATAAACAAACACATATTAAGCGAATAATGGCTTTATCTATTATATTCTTTACTTCAAACGTTGTTGAAGTACATTTCACAGATAAAGATTCTGTTACTGTTAATTATGCAGCGCCATTTATCGCAAAACAAGATTTAAATTTAAATAGCAAAAAAAGGACATTTTCACGCTTAAATTCATTTGTAATAATGAAGGACTCAATAAAAATTCCTTTGAGTTCTAGATATCTAAGGATGCCTTCCTCTATTACATGGTGAAAGGATTACCGAGGCGTGTAATCACGAAAAGGTCAAAGCGCTCCTCTTCCTCCATAGTTGAACGCTTGTTCGCAGCTGGTACACCAAGTTCCAGCAATCTACAGAACCAAACATAAAAATTCTCTTACCCACCGTATAACTTTTTGATGTTTATTGGTGGAAACGCCTCTACTGGAAGTTGATGAAGGCAGAGCATGATTCCAAGCACTATGAAAAGAATTCTGTTGGCCATTTTCCTTTCGCAACGTACAATCTGGAAAAATAATATTTCATCAGCAATTAAATTTTTTAAATATAATAATCCTAAAAATTTTTATAAATTTCAAAATTGCATCTAGTTCTAACATTTTATTTAATTAAATAATACTTTCTGACCAAACAGAAATTCAAAGAAGCAATGTCTTATTGCAATGTTACGGATAGCTTAGGTGGGAAGAAATCCGATACCTTACTTTAAATTTAGAAACGCTGGTAGCAAAAGCTGCACTATTTAAGAATGCTCCAGCACAGTCGTGGGTAACAAACAAAATCCTAGACAAATGTAAAGCAAATATTACTTAACTCCTCATTAAATTTAGACCGTAATCTACTACATCATAGATTTTATGAGGCAGACCTTTTTTACCAGTCCTACCAAGTTTTTCGACAAAAGATAGGTGTAGAATAATACTGAATCACTATATACATATATAAAAGAATACGATTTGAACCACCGGAATTTCCACATTCATGACTTTATACATATTGCACATGTATGTAATCTCTATGACTAGAATAAGTTATCACAGTAGGGTCGATTGGAATAAAGTACTTATAGAGGGAAGACCACTTATATTATTCCGATTACACGCAACATGACGCAGTCGGTTCAGTCTAAAGTGTTAAAAATTTAAATCAGGTCAAAGTGGGTTCATAAACTTGTCGAATTTATTTAACTTAAATTTAAAATACAACAAAATCAAAACAAAGGAATATGGTAATTGCACTAAAAACTAGAAAAACTACACCTCATCAGCCTCGTGGACGTTTTAAATATATAAAATTTGGTGGAATAAATTAAAACTTCGAAGTGGAAAAGAAATTGTAACGAATTAGCACAGTTTGTGCAGTACAACGTGTCTTCACTTCTTTGCATTTTCCCAAAAGCTAAGATTTTCTTGTTTTGCGGCACGGGAAACACTTTAATTTTAATATATCCTTGACTTTTTTTGTATAATCACAGCTACTATATTTCTCACAAACTGTAGCATTAAAATTAAAAAGTGAAACTGTTTAAATTCCATTTCAATTGAATCCTGTTTGAATACTGTTTCTAGGAAAAAAATGTTTTTCAACGAAAACTTTTAAATAACTTTGAAATTTTTATATTTTGACAGCAGATGACTACAGATTGTAAGCTTATATATAAGCTTCAAAATAAAAAAAATTATTAAGTAGATATCTTTTATAGTTTTAAAACTAGAATGTTTCCCGTGAAATCAAATATTTGGGCGAATTCGAAATTCTTCCACCCCGAAAGCGAGGAAGGTTAGAAAAAAAATGTTAAGTTCATATAACATGCTTAGATATAATATATCAAAAAATCTAAATTTTTTGTGCATAAATAAACTTTTTTCGGGTAATTTGCCCCGTTAACATCCAAAAATTAAATCATGGAACGAACTTAAAGAAAGTGAAAGACGTAGTGATAAGCAGCTACAAATTCGGAAATTGGAAAGTATTTAAGGAGGATTTTGAAGATTTTTTAGTTGGATGCAAAGCTACAAACTAAACTGATGCAGTAAAATTAGCATTACTTCGAAATCAATTGGGGGAAGAAGCAAAAGAAATCTTAAAAACGTTGGAAGTACCAGAAGCAGATCGTGGTGATTATGCTAAAATTATACAAGCTCTAGAAAAATTTTTCGTACCAAAAAAATATTATATACGAACGATATGTCTTTTATTCTTGCAATCAGGTCAAAGGAGAAACAATTTTGATGATTTTCTCAAAGATATAAGAAAATTGGCTGACTCATGCGAATTTAAAAAACAACAAGGATCGAATTGTACTTGGAACTGTTGAATTCAAGTTGGATACGGGTTCTGAGGTAAATATAATACCTTCTTCTATTTAAAAAAAAATTAAAAATAAGAAAACTTCTGAAATGCACTTTATTCTCCCTTCATTCTTACAGTGGACGCAACATAAATTCATTGGAACAAGTACCGCTAACATGCGAATATAAAAACATATACAAATAGTTTTATAGTAGCAGAAAATAATAATTTTCCAATATTGGGATCTAAAATGCGTGCTTGGTTGGGTGTCATTAAACAAATTTTTTTTTCTATAAAATCAAACAAAACTACCAAAGAAGAATTCATTATGAAATATAAATCTAATTTTTGAGGATGGGGAACATTTCAAATTATTTACAAAATTTTTCTAAAGGAGTTGTCCACTCCCATTGTCAAGCCCCCCAGAAGAATTCCTCCTAAACTACGAGAACTGTTGAAAATTAAATGAGTTAGAACAAGAAGGTGTCATTTCAAAGGTTAATGAACTTCGCGAGTGGTGCCATCAAATTGTGATAATAGAGAAATCCAATAACAGTATAAGAATTTGTTTAGACCCGCCAGAATTTTATATGATACCCACTCTCGAGGACATTAAATAGGAAATGCTATGTATTTCACGGTACTTGATCTAAGTAAAAGACGAATTTTGGCAAATCCGTCTAGATATGAATTCAAGAAAATTAACCACATTCGCCACTCCTTTTGGCTGTTATGAGTTTAATCCACTTCCTTTCGGGCTTAAACTTGCATCTGAAGTGCAGAATATAATAATATAAAACTTAACTCTAAAAAACTACAATACAAAATAACAGAAGGTAAATATTTAAGACATGTCTTTTCAGAAAAGGGTATTAAACCAGACCCGCTAAGAGTTAAAGCTATATTAGATTCTCTATCAAAATATAAAAAGGATTTGCAATCATTTTTGAGAGTACTTAAGAGATTTTATACCTAACATGTCAGGATTAACAGAAACTTTACCTGGCTCCCTGTACATACGCAAGTTGTTAACAAAATTAAACAAAAGATTCAAGCTGCATTTAGACTCTTTAACGAAAATGAAGATATAACGATACAAACAAATGCGTCTTAAAATGAACTAGGGTCTTGTGTTATACAAAATAATGATATTATTGCTTTTACGTCAAGATCTCTTTCGGATACGAAAAAGAAATGCTGGCAATTGTTTTTGCTCGCAAAAAATTTCATATCTACATACATATAAGGTACCAATAACTCCTATGGGTGTTTTTGAAAATCAGCGTACATATAATTTTTACAATGTTCACAAAGTTCTGTTTTTGGTCTGTTTAACTTTTCAAGTTTGCAAACCATCAACCCACAATACTTCTTCCAAATCAAAAGGGAAACACCACAAAACTGTTGTTAATGCCAAAATTCACTACTTTATACTTGACCTTCACATTTCCGCTGTTGATCCTGTCACGTCTAAAACTGAATCCCTGAGAATTTCATACCTACCGATTTAAGTAGAATTTAAATTTTGCAATGATTCACAATAAAATGTTCGCGTAGGAGTGAAGCTATTACAGAAATGTATCTATTATATGTCGATGACCGTCTTCAATGCCATTCAACTAAGTAAAAAATCGCACAACAACGATTTACGTGGCAGTTACCATGAGATGAATAAAGGAATGGTACAATTTTCAAAAATATCCCACGAAGTTCGTTCAAAGTTCTTAATTTATATATAATTCAAACTATAAGACTTACTTACTAATCAATAAAGGTTTGAACGAAAATAAACGCGAATGAGCTGAGGGGGCTGACTAATCAATTAATAAGCTACTGGTAAGGAACAGGTCGTAGCCATCATTTGATGGACAATTTCTTGGGTGTGGTACGTTTTGCCGAAGAACGTAGCTCTTTAAATAACCTATAAACACCAGCATAAGTCTGCATTTGTAATTTGATAAATACCGTGATGCCATCATTCTGCAAAATTTTGAGTTCCTGATACGTTTTGCAAAATCGTCTTTTGCTAATCTTTGTAAAATGGTCTTTTTTCCAAGAGTCTTGTTTTGGTGTGCAAAATTCAGAAAAAGAATTTCTGGAAAAATTGGTGTGTACCCAAGATGAAATTCCTGAATGCACGGCGATAGTTATGAGGAGAGACAAAGAGGTTAGAAAATTTATGTAGAAATTAAAATTTATTAGTGGATGCGAAATTCGGAAGGTTTTGTATTCGCATGTTGTCAGGTGAGCGCCCTCAGAAATTGTAATGTCAAACAAAAAGCAAAAAGGAAGCAAGACTGAGAAATAAAAAATCCATTTAATCGAAAATAGAACCGACTTCACATTTTAATGCCAAAAAATATAATTTAATGTTAATATATCTTTTTACGCTCAAGGAATACCCTATCATGCTATGCAAGGCCGAGAAGGAAAATAGGGTTGTGGGAGAAAAGGGACTAGGAGGTCGAGTGGAAATCTTTGTGCACATTCTATTTAAACTGCGGCCTATAGTAGACAGAGATGGTAATCTGTTCCACATTCGTATAGTTCGGCTCAAGGGTCCCATTATTCACGTAGACGAGAGGGAAGGGGAATAACGTTTTGTTATCCACGTTCTGCCCATAGGCGACAAGCAATTGAATGCTATTATTCTGGCAGGCAATCTAGTACGGATATTAGGCAGAAATACTGGAACTTCTTCTATAACTAGGCGGCATTGCTGTCAACTATGGTGATATCGTAATGCCCTAGACACCACAGCACGCCTTAAATATTATTTAGTACTAATGAATAATTAAGGCTTAAGTACTAATCACAATTACGACCGACAAATAATCGGCAATGGTCCTTTATCCAAAAAGAAGAAGAAGGACTAAAGTGAAATCTGTGACATAATGATTAGTTTGCGGTTGATGATCATTTAGCTAATAATCATTTAGTAACACTGTGTGTCTAGAGTATTAGGAACTTTGGTTTACTTATAAACAAAACCGACAACTCGCAAAGTTTATGGAGGCCTACGTGAGGCTTTCTTCACCTCCTATAAACGGAAGACTATTGAACACTTTTAAAATTTATGTAGCTGTTTATATACACATTTCTTCCATCTCTTACTTTACCCAAATTAACTTGTAGGACTATATTTTATGCATTATGAATGGAAAATCTCTGTATTTACTATAACTTAATTAGTACTTCCTATTTTTATTCCTCTAGCACATTCTATTCAATTAATAATTGAATTGGTTATAAATTAAGACAAAGTAATTCTCTAAAAATTGCTCCAGGAGAAGGGTATGTGATTTTTGTCCGCTTTTTAGTTCGGAGTGTGTTTTACCTAAATTATGTGTACCTAGATTTGGCCATCTTTTCTCCTTTTACTAGTAGAGCAGATAAAAAAAGTATTTTTCAGTCCTTTTTAATATATCAATGATTCCGGAAAACCGGAGCCAGACACATGAAAACCTTTCCTTGTAAGTGAATCGTACATGAGACCAAGATTATCTGCAAATTTTTATTTAAATTTTTTCCTCTTAATTCAAATCAATGGAAAGCTTTCTGAAGACATCCTCCGAACTTAGGCATAGTAACTTGTAAAAATGCAGAAGACGTTAAACAAAATTGCAAATAGAGATAAGCCGCATACAAAATTCTCTAAAACTGGAAGATTTGTATTATGTCTTAGACTACGTGACAGGAAATCATAAACAAGTTGCAATATTGGCTAAGAATATGTTTCTTCCGACCATAAGACTGCGCAATACTTGTTTACACAAATTTACACAAAAGAATTTGGTGATATTTTGGAAATTTAATTTTTGTAGAAAGCTAATTCTAAACTACATATTTTTATATAGCTTTCTACAAAAATTAAATTTCCAAAATATCACCAAATTCATCTAGGGTATAACATAATTGGCTTAAACCAATTATAGCCTCTTTTCTTGCTTTTTTCTTCCTGTATAATACACGACAGTGCCAAGTCCTTTATGTTTGTGGAAAATTTTATTAAGATGAGGAAGATAAGTATGCCACTTACCGAATTAAGGGTGGAAAAGCCGTATCGCTCCTAAAGTTATTAAATGTAAAAGAATGTGAAGATAACAGGAGGAATAGTGTTTTAGTTATCATAACACATTAAATTATACCAATTAAGCACCATGAAATATATATTTTTAAGACCTTGACATTGTATTGTAAAATATAAACCACTGAGTGTAAGTAAATTTTATGTAAATATGTATGTACCCAAATGGATTGCTGCATGGCTACTTTTGAGCGGATAGTATTAACTGTATATTTTTGAAGTGCATACGTTAGGTAATGAGAAAGAAATATATGTCATATATCTCTTACACTATAAATAACAATTCTAAAAGATTTAATTTAATTTAATTTGAGAGATAGAGGGAAGAGTCGTTGTGCGTAACATTTATTTGCTGAAACAAAAGTTTCCACTTGTAGTCTTACAATTTCAAAACTTGCAGAAAACAAAATGGGCTTTGTTTCAGGATTTATGGTTGGTCTTAAAAATAGATTATTCCCTGTGAAAGCGTGGAATCTCATCGGGCAGGCAATTGTTTTGAAGGGGGAAGACCACATAAGGCAAACTTTTGTAATAAAACTAGAAGAGAGTAGCTCCATTCATGTTCATCTTAAATAATATTCGTATTTGCAGTGGCTACCCTTTTCGCTGGCATGACTAAAAATAGGATACTAGTAACAAACAGCAGAATGCCTTTAATTAGGATTAGGACTCTGCATCAAGCTTCAAGATTTTATTGCTCTATCGGGTGACATTTCATTGATGTCGAAAGTGGACAACACGATATTGTCATGAATGGGCTACGGTGATCTCATCGACATGTGAGAAACATTAAACATAGGTCAGACTTGTTTTGATGCAAGGAAGCCCTTTAACGAAATGATTTCAATCGATACTAAAGTGCATTTTCTTCATTGATTTTCACCATCTGACATAGGAACACACTTTGAATATCATCTATTATCTAAAAGGAACAGAATTGTACTCAGTTTTTTTCTCATAATTCACCTGGTTTCAATTGTGTGAAGTTTCACTGAATAGAGTAGTACAATTTTCCGTCTTGACACTTTTCGATTACTTGGATGTTAGTAAATGTCTATAAGTAACGCAACACTTCCTCTGTTTACGAGCCAACACTCACACACGCGGTAAATTTTAAAAACCAAATTATACCAGCACGAATAACACAGGCACGTCAAGGGCCGAAAACACTTCCGGAAAAACTGCGCGTCTGCTTACGGTGAAAGCAAGGAGTGTTCTGCTCCAGTGTTCCTCTTCCTACTGGAAACTTTTAGGAAAATGACAACATTTTCACAAGAATGGGAGTAAGCTTTTCCAGCCAAAGCTTTTAGATCATTGAGTAGACATGAAAATGGGGCTGTTTTCTCCGTTATCTTATAAGCTGGGTGGAAAATTTTGCGTTGTGTAGTCTAAGCCATTAATTATTCATATTCAAAAGGGCTTATGAGAATCTGTGTTCAATTAACTTTTAAAATAAACAGGAAGTTCAGGTATTGCTTGCCCAGGTTTCACGTCAAGAAATGCATGATTTCAAAAATAACTGAACCCATTTATTTGTATTGCATCAGGCTCAGAGGACAGTGACGGAACCGTCAGTTAAGACGCCCATGAAGCCAGAAATTACCACACATAAGGCCAACAGGGAAGTTGGCAAGTCCAGGAAGAAGTACACCCCCCCCCCCATGGGGACGTTCGTGGATTCACAGATTAACACGTTCACGCCGGGGCTTGATTAGTAAGAGAGCTTTCTCATGTTGTATTTAGTTTATCATGTAATTTTCCCTTAAAATTCTCGCGTGTACCACCGGTGGTACACGCCGGCGTGAACGCGCTAAGCTTGAAAAAAATTGAATTATTAGAACGTACACATGTTCTCAACCAAACCGAAAAACTTGTTAATTCTCATGAATTCGGGGCCAGAGGGATGGACAAACTGAAGGCTGCATAATAGCAAAATCAACGCAAAAGCAAGCTCTTCACAAACCCATGAGCGCTTATATCACATTAATATAGTATGGAAAGGAAGCAGCGCTCAGTACACACAGGCACTTGATCTTCGGCAACCAAATCCTCGAAAAATTTTAAAACATATTCCGGTCGGTGCCGAAAAAAACATGTTCACTTTATCATTAAAAATTACCTTAGTGGACTGCAGGATGGTTCCACATTTGAAAAGGACGCATTTAGATGCTACAAGGAAGGATCCTAAATAGGAGCGGGGTGTTCTTCAATCTTCAAGCGAAAATATTAAATATATACACTAGAGCTCTGTGCCCGCGCAGTCGTGCAATGAGAGAAGAAATATCTATATCTAAGCGGCTCTTAGAACTTTGCGCTCTTATAGTTTGTCTGGAACTGTTTGAACATCCTACAGCAACTGGCTAGAAACAAAGATCTGCACAACACCAGTTGTTTTCAGTGTACCTTCAAATATATTTAACTATTCACTCATAGTTGCATTCAACAGCAAAACCAACTAGTAATGTGTAGTTGTTTTAACAGAAGGAAATCAATTCATCTATTTAAGTTACAGCCAAGAGACAGAGTTCACTCAGCTGCAACTGCACTCATTACTTTAAATACATTTAACTAGTTGAAAGCCAGCGAACATATTCTCTGGATTGCAACTTTTTAACACTTTGGCTGCCGTAATTAGCATCAGCTTTTGTGAGAGAGCTGCACGTTGAAATTCATTTGGTATGAGAGAGCTTTTAACTGTCACGCATATATGGGTGACATACTGACATGGCAGGCAAATTGTTAAAGAGCATGAGCATAAAGGTCAGCACCAAAATATGCGTTGATTGAGTTGGAGTACGTTTTAAGGTTTCCTATAGAGCTCTCAAAAATGCTACCCGTTGATATCCGGGTAACTATTCGAGTATCGGTACCCACTTGGAACACCAAGTATTCGGGATCCAAGTGGGGAAGGAGGTGATAAAAGGTGCAATTCAAAGGCAAGAGGACTAATAACTCCGAAAGCAAGGCGTTGCTGTAACCAAAACTCGGTTAGGGTAGGGGTTTAATCCATACTCCCAAGTTGGAAAACACAGCCATTTTACACTTCCAGAACGAGCAAGGTCCTTTTCACTCTCCACACCTCCCACTCCTTCAACCTCAACCACAACATCCATTTCCCCAACAAATCCACCCACTCCCACTATCATAATCAAGGATGACACGGACACCGTCAAATAAGCTGAAACAACTACTGATATCTCCCTCAGTTGAAATTTCATTCAACTAGTTGACTAATTTAAATGCTTACGAATATGTAAATTATTACAACTAGAGTTGAATGCATTTGGATGTTTCCAACGTAACTGTAACACAACTGATCATATTTAGCTAGAAACAACAAAATCAGTTTAATGTTAAATGTTTTGGAACTATAAAAGTTGCAAGATGCGGTAGGCGCTAGACAGATATCGTACATACAAACAAGTCAAGCTAAAAATAAAAGCTCGTAAAAAAAGAGTAAAAAGAACAGCTGCTCGCAATACAAAAAACTTTTAAACAAAACATAGAAAATTGCAAGAATCTAATAATGTCTTCAATGTTTTTAACACTGAATCATGTGTGCCACTATTTACTTACAAAACATTACTCTGAATAACTTCTTTATTGTAAACAAACTTTTGACGTCTATCTTTACGTCTCGTTACGTTTAATATCTGATTTTACGAAACTACGTAATGTTGCTTACGTTACATTTATTGCACTCACTTATATACTTTGATTCAGAGTGTTAAAAACATTGAAGAATTTACTGAATACTTGCAATTGTCTATGTTTTGTTTGAAATTTTTCTTCTTGTCAACAATTCCTTAAGTCTATTGTAAGTGACTTACGTTATGTCCTTTGGCAACTTGCTTACGTTACGTTACGTCCATTGTAACTAGGCCTTCAACTTACAAACAAAACACTCTCACTGAAACATCAGAACAGAATAAATTAACCTCGCTCCATGGAGATGGAAATAACACCGACCTCTAATAAAGGCACTGCTCAATTTGCTATTTCATGTGGGGCCAGTTATCCAAGAACTTTCACAACATTTAATTGGGCATTTTCTAAAATTACAAATTTTTTGTGAACCCCCAAAAATTGTAAGTTTTCTCGAAAATAACTACTGAACTAGATATGAGGTACCGTATCTGATTCCTAACCTCAAAGGCTCAAACTGGAACATGCAGTTACTACCGCCTAGATACCTAACCAACGACACAATAATAATTTAGGTGTAGTGATTCAGTTGACAGTTGTGGGGACCAGTTTCCTTTCCTCTTCAGAAATGCTTCAAAGCACTTTGCAATCTGTTCCATTTGAACAGCGCTCCTGTTTGGTTTCTCAATTCGCTGTTTGGCTGCGCTGCTCAGTACTTGCAGCTTGCGGTGTTCTTTTGGCAGCATACGGTTGGCAGCCAGCATTATGAAGATAGCTGCTAGCTGCTGCTTGCGGCGTGCATTTGGATTTGGGTCTAAAGCCTGAAATACAATGAATACGACACGGCATTGTCGTCGACAAATTAGATTTTGAATACATGTGACGACATTAGGTCATAGCAAATGTGACGACACGACAAAGTCGGCGACAAAAGTTTGGTCAAAAACCGAATTTTGTCGTTGTCGTATGCGACATTTGAGTTTGACATTTGTCTGAGATAAAGAAGTAGGAAAGAAAATTAAT
>QYTT01089727.1:0-10812 GCA_006980735.1 Dasypogon diadema | reverse complement strand
CGAGTTAACTCAGGTTAACCCAAAATTGTCAAATAAAACAGCTTTTTAGAGGAACTGCTAGAAAGTGTCAAAGAAACTGCAATAAAGTGAACCCTGAAAGTGCAAATGAAATTCAACATTATAATTCCGGAGCAGGAAACTGCGGGAAACAGTTTTCTTAATCAATTTGACAGCTGATTTGTGCTGAGGTCACCGCTACCCCTCGTGCAGGAAAGTTCGAAATTTTGCAGTATGTCAGTTCCCTTACTTCTGCAAGTAAAATTTCCTGTATTTTCCTTATTTATGTAGTGGGAGCTAACATTGCAGGAGTTGGGGAACGACTTTCTGAAAAGTCCTGGAAAATAAAAAGCTTTCAAATCCACAAATGACATTTGCCGTCTGCCAATAAGGAAAGTGCAGGCAGTTCAAAGCTACTGCAAAATCCTGAACTTCCCTGCAGGAGAACTACTAGAACTGCTAGAACTACCAAGCCAGTCATTTTGACTGGTAGCCTCTCTTTCAGTTTCATTATTCAGCGTATTATTTCTATCCTTGTTTTAAGCATCTCGGTAGTTCTAGTTTTAAAGAATTTCGACTCCCAAGAATTATTGATATGAAGGAGAATACCCCAAAAATGACGCAACTATATCCTGAAATTATAAAAATAAGAACGAAAACTTTCACAAGAGTAGAACCAAATGAAGCCATTCTAAATAATGCGAATAATAGAAAGAGAAAAAACATATTTACTTCTCTTAAAAATGTGTTTTGTTTCGATCGATTTTCCATTGGCTGCGGCTAGATTAAGTGTCACACGAGTGTAGTAATATATAAAAACAATGCGGTGTGTAACTGAGCGAAAGTCAGTGAACAGGTTTTGAAAGTCGCTTATAGTTGCTATAAGTGAGTTCTATGTTTTCGTAACGTGACTTAAGCTGAATTTGGTTCCTGAAATTCAATTATAGTCGGGTCTTGAGGCTCCATCCTTTGCTATATGATCGAAGATTCAAAGCTATTGCGAAATCCTGAATTTTTCTGAAGGAGGGGAAGTTAGGACGTCAGCAAGAATTAAATGTCAAATCAAGTTAGGGAAGGACTCTGCAGTTTCCTGATGAGAAATTATAATACTTATTAGGGAACCAGACTTATTAATTCAATTCTATGATAATATAATTTTTTTATCTTCTCATGTGCTTAGAGACAAGTCATTTTTGGTTCGCTATTCAAATGCTTGTAACTCCCATCGCATTACTTTTTTGACATATTTACTCTGCATATCCGGTTGTGTTCGTACATGGCAAATCTTTTACTATAAGAGCAGCAATGGCGCTGCTATAAAATGTCTGCCATGATCGTTAAGATTTAAATTTAAATTGGTTAGGCGCGAATATTTGAAAATAATGAAATATTACACATGTTTTTTTCATAAAAGTCGAATGTTGTCCTGCCCTAACCATTGCAATGAATCCAATGTCCTACTAACGTTATTGTTTTCTCCCTCCAAGAGAGCATGAATTCAATTACGATAATAGACGTTCACCTTGTCCCTATCGAGTATATCTTTAGTTTTTTAAATAAATAAATATTCACTCTATGGAACGCCGAGTCGAAATCCACTGCCACTATCGCCAATATAAAAATTTTTGCGTTCACATTACTGAGTCATCCATTTTAGGCCTGGCGTATATTGAACGCAGCACAGCACAGTACAATCCAGAACCGGGCAATGCAGTTAAAAGGGAAGCATAATGAAAGTACTCACTTGCCTTATTCCTAGGTTGCATTCAATATGCGGTTTGCCTTTTAAAAACCTTGACTGTACTGTGCTGTGCCGTGCTGCGTTCAATATGTGCCAGACCTTATTGTTGGCACACATTATCGAGTTACTATTGCATATATTACTTGTCGATAGATTTATGTGAAATTATTTCCTTTTCAGAAGATATAAGAAATGGTGAAGGAAACGGGTTATTACGATGTATTGGGTGTTAAACCCAACGCGACAAGTGATGAACTCAAAAAGGCATATAGGAAACTGGCTCTCAAATACCATCCAGACAAGAATCCCAACGAAGGAGAGAAATTCAAACAAATCTCCCAAGCATATGAAGTATTATCGGATCCCGAAAAAAGAGCAATTTACGATGAAGGTGGAGAGGCTGCCATTAAAAAAGGTGGTGCAGGTGGTGGCGGTTTCACCAGCCCCATGGATCTCTTTGAGATGTTCTTTGGAGGAGGCTTTTCATCGGGCAGGTATTTAATCGATTAATTTTCTCACTTGTAAATTGCAAAGGCGTTAACGCTTTAGCGCTTTTCCTAGAAGACGAGAGCGCCGAGGAAAGGATCTCATTCATCAGATGTCCGTCACATTGGAAGAATTGTATAATGGTGCTGTAAGGAAATTGGCTCTTCAGAAGAACGTGATTTGTGATAAATGCGAGGGACGTGGGGGCAAGAAGGGATCTATCGAAAAATGTCAGACCTGCCGCGGTGTTGGTATTGAAACTAGAGTGCAGCAAGTCGCGCCAGGCATAGTGCAACAAATTGAGCAAATGTGTCGCAAATGTATGGGACAGGGTGAAATTATTCCTGAGAAGGATCGATGCAAGCAATGCAATGGAAGAAAGACCACCAGAGAGAGGAAGATCTTAGAAGTTCATGTAGAGAAAGGCATGCGAGATGGACAGAAAATAGTTTTCTCAGGAGAAGGTGATCAAGAGCCTGGCTTACAGCCTGGTGATATTGTGATTGTATTGGACGAGAAGGAGCATCCTTCATTTATACGCGCTTCTAATGACTTAGTTATGAAAATGCCCATCCAACTTGTAGAGTCGTTGTGTGGCTTCCAGAAGGTCATCAAAACGCTAGACGACAGAGATTTGGTCATCACGTCACTTCCAGGTGAAGTTATCAAGAATGAACAGGCCAAATGTATCATTGGCGAGGGCATGCCAATGTACAAGAATCCATTCGAGAAGGGTAGACTTGTCATTCAGTTCCAGGTGGTTTTCCCTGATGCAATTCCAAGCGCAGTTATTCCAACGTTGGAGCAGTGTCTGCCTCCAAGGCCGGTGGTGACAATTCCAATTAATGCTGAGGAAGTAAGCTTGGTAAGTCAATTTGGAAGTTATTGCTAGACAGATTAAATACTGATTCCCTAATCTATCCTTACAAAACAGGTTGATTTTGACCCAGAACAGGAAAGCAGAAGACGACACCAACGTCAGGCCTATGAGGAAGACGTTGAAAGTGGATATACAAGAGTGCCACAATGTACAACTAGTTAAACACCCACTAGCGCTATTCTCTATAAAGATAAATCATTATTCAATTGAATCTAACACCGAACTATTGTTTCTTTTCATCTTGCATCAGCAGATAATCCCATTATCGCACTTAAATATAGCAGCAGCAGTGTAGAAAGCAAATTGGCGGGTATTTCTTTATTTTGAGATTCAGTTTTACACAATAGGACTGCATTATTTTTAAAAGGACAGTGTTTAGCAACGTTTTACTTATGTGCGCATTGTCATTAAATTCATTCCTATCTTTCAAATAAACCGATTTTATTTATTCACAAAGGTGAGTACTCATTTTGGTTCCAGAACCCTTCTCTCTTATGTTTTCCCATTTAATTTTGAGTTGTTGTCAAGTAGACGCTGGTGTGTGTTTTAGTTGTAATAAAATGTGGAAATAAGAATCGATGTCAAATATAATTTGGAAATATACAGTGGAAGAAATAAGAATTTTAATGTTGTAATTGAAGCAGTTTAATCGGGCTTGACCATATTTACACAAATATTTGCTTCTTATCATCTACAAAAAACGTGTATGTGTCTGGCCTGCTCAAAAATGTAATACTGTGGAACTTATGCGAAAATTACACGTGTATAGAGATGGGACGTGGATAAATTGGGTAAGAAGGACATTTACCTGTATTTACACTTCAATGATGGGTAAAAACATTGAAATTTTTCAAAGATTGTAGTCTCTTGTGAATTTATCCAAACGACGGTATACGTTATAGTTTTATTTATTTAACTCAAGTTTAGGCTACATGGAAATCTAACATTTTCTTAAGCACCAAGGGAGCGCAAAATTTATTATATTTCCATTAAATTTTGACATAATGTTAATTGACTCAGACTATAAAATTACTCAATGAAACTCCCATTAGCGGCAAGAACGGACTCAATCCGGCATCGGAAACGACTGCACGCCCGAATCAAATGCTCTTTGTTTATGTTGTTCATTGTGGTTGTTATGGCATCCTTCAGCGATGAAATAGTGTTATGGGGATGTTTATTGGTCTCTTTCTCAACTACGCCCCATACATAATAATCCAACAGATTAAGGTCCGGGGAACTAGGTGGCCAAAAGTTTGCGGTGATATGGTCATAGAAATTATCGGCCATCCAATCTTGTGTCGTTATGGCTTTGTGCGAAGGAGCAGTCTTGCTGGAATACGTATGGTTTTTCCCCACGTACACTATCAATTCAGGGTTTGACAACTGTATCTAAAACCTCGATATAGACAGCAGCATTCATTCGAAGCCCCTGCTGAAAGAAATGGGGTGGCATAACATGCCCTTCGTTGCTGACAACACCTAAAACCATGACAGTTGCGGGAAACTTCGTGTGCATAACACGGGGTACCACTGTAGTATCTGAACATAACCACCTGTCATTTCTCCGATTGAATTTTTGGTCTTGGTCGAAATTTTTTTCGTTAATCGGGCGCAATTGAGAAAATTGGAGATTTATAAATCAGTGTGTTTCGCGCATATAACGACGATCATTGCATGTCTCTTCATTTCTTGAGTAACTTTATAGTCCTCCATTAATGATCTAAAAAGAAAAAAAAATTTCATATAGGAAATGGGTAAATGGTTCAGAGGGGAGAGGGGGAATGTCATGCGGCTAAAATCAAATTAGCGCTACCACCGACGAAGCATTGCAGGAAATTAGTTAAGCTTTTCAGAGAAGTTTAGGCCCTGAGATAAAGAGGGTCTCGGATGAACAGTCGGATCTTAACTCTAGCAAAATAAATAAATGTTTCCGGAAGATCAGAAAATGACGCTTAGGAAACGAACCAGCAATTCTTCTGAAAAAAAACAATGCGCTGAGAGATTTTCGGGGGTATTACTAGATTCGAGGCGTGTTCAAAAAGTTATCAGGGATCTTGTAAGCGAATGCGAACGGACGTCTAGGGCCGGAGTGATCTTCGTGAGCCTAAGAGTCAGTAAGTAGATAAAATTGTATCTCAACGGAAGTGTGTTGTTCCCTACTGAGATCCTGAAATCTTCTAAAGAAGTAATGTGCCGCAGCAGACATCACACTATGGTGTTTTTGTGGAAGTTAGACGCGTTTTGTAATTCAATTTATTTTTAGTGATTTTATATGAGGATGATAGGCGGAGTCCGGGAATAGACATCGACTGGCAATTCTTCCCGAGCTGTTGTGAAATATCAAAACTCGAATTAGAAGAAAATTTGATAAAACTAACTGCGCGTTCTGTTTGGAGCTTGGAGGTCTGAAATAAACAAATTACACTTTTCTTATATGACTAAAGGACCTTTATTCTTCACGTAACATAATTTCGCAGAGCACTAACAACACCCAGTCCATATAACAACTTTTCCTCAAGAATTTTCCAACTTGTATTCTGCGCCGCTTCCACTTTGCTCAGGTAATCAACCAGCTCTCTCCTCTCGGTCAAAGACCGACCATGCGATTTCAAAAACGATCCTAAATACGCCTGCGCCAGTTCGAAATTTGCATTTGTATTGAACATGAACACAATCATCCGCAGAAACTGCAACATTACTTTATAAGTACCACCGCCCGCGGGGTCCAGCGATTTTATCTCAAAGTCGATCATTGAGGGGCCGAGATTTTTAAGATGATCGAGGCATTTTTGAAAATCCTCATTTTCGTTGCTTTCTTCCAGCAACTTTCCAAAGGTTGTCAAATTGCTGAAGCTTTTTGGCACAATAACTTTTGAATTCTCATTTTCGGGGTGGGCGTTGGTTAGGTCAAACTGGAATTCTGGGCCGGTTACTGTTGGAAGGAAGAAGGGCGCTTGTTTTGGAGCTTTAGGGGGCGCTTTAGGTTTGTTGCGCTTTTTAATTATGTCGAGGTCAAGTAAGTTCTGCCACCTCGACGCAGGTAATCCGGAAAGGGTGATTACTTCGCCCGAGAGCTGTTCTGGTGTACTGTAATTCAGATCTAAGCCTTCGCTCTCATCTATGTCAAGGTCTGTAAGCGCCTGTTCGATGGAGGCTTCGTCGCGAGTGTTTGATGGCAGATCCACATAGGGCGCTTCTCCATAGGGGTTGATCGAGTGCAGGGAGATGTGATTAAAAAGCATTTTGTTGGACCACAAGTAAATTCCCAGAAAGTTTACATGCGCAGTAGCCAGGAAATTCCCACTTGGCGACATGCTAAGTGATATGCACGGCCGCTCAACCTGTAACGAAACGCTTAATAAAAAGAGTGCGACTGCTTGGACCAACCTTTTACCTGAAAGTGATCTATCATGTAGGAGGACGGTATGTCCCACACTTTAATTGTAGAATCCATAGCCGCCGTTATTAACCATCGACTATCGGGGCTGAAAGTTGCGTCAGTTATCTTTGACGTGTGGCCTTCGAACTTCCTGACGACAGTTTTGGTGTCACAGTCAAGAACACAAGCCATGAAATTGTCCAGAGCAATGCACAGCATTGAGCTCTCCCTGTGAGATCGGAACATGGCTATTCCGTTTTTCATGTTGAGTTTGGCGATTGCTTGTGTTACTGCAAACAGAACATTTTTCAAGATAAGGGGAAACGCTGAAAACGTTGGACCTACCATTGCCCTTGAAATGCCAAAATTTAACTATTCCGTCACTGCCTCCTGTTATGACCATTTGGTTGAGTTTATCACAGGCTACGCCACGAACAGCACACTTGTGAGCGGGATTGCCGTAACTTGCTCTGTGGATCCCCGATTGAATGTTGAATCTTTCTGCGTCACCAGACGAGTACCCTGAATTTTTAATTAGTGAAATATTTCATTTTACCAAGTAAATAATTAAATACTTGAGATGCAAAGAAGAGAGGAAGGAGATCGATGTCAGAGTTGTGAAGACACTGAAGAAAATTGGATGACTAAAGGAGAGAAATCAGGAAAAGAGGACAAAGGTGATAAAGGATAAGGAGGATATGGAGCTGGATTATGTGAGAAGTGTGGAACAGAAGACTCGGTGAAAAGGCTGAGGGTAACCCGGATATGTTGGAGTTGCATGCGGAGACGGAGTTCTCAACGTATGTGAGAGAAACATGTGGAAAGCGAAGTGAAGGAGCAGAGTGTTCAACGTTATCGTCAGGGAAATGCCAGGTGGTTGATAATTGTAGAAATAGCGAGAATAGATTCGAAATTTTGGGTAATATAAATGTAAGCGGAAGCGTTGAATCAGAAAAAGATATTAGCAATAGGTCCCACCAGAGTGCCAAGTTAATGCAAGAGATTAGTTGGGAAAGGGTGAAGGGACAGGACCTGCTACAGTGTTACAGGTGTCAGTAGACACAGTCAGTCACAGAAATGTCTCGTTTGGGAAGTGTACGGGAGAGCAGAGGGGCCGGTTCATTAGCTCGGAAACGATTGTCGAACAGTCGAATTACTATATAAATTTAATAACAATTCGATCATTCGACAATCGATTTCGAGCTACATGAACTGGACACAGATCAGGGGAGTGGAGTCTTCTTTAATTCTATAATTATTTTTATTTAATTTTCACTTTTACTTATTTTTACTTCCCAATTAAAATTGTTAAATTTTACACTTAGTACAATCTGAATCGAAGTTTAAGTATGATGCCGTTGAGATAACTTGATAAAATTTGCACCATGTAAAGTTGATGAACTAAGGAAGTTTTTGAACTAGTTTCTAAAAAAAAAATTATGGAACTTTTTTCTTAAAATTGCCATCAAGTTAGTTTTTGATTTGGTAAAAGAAAAAATTCAACATTATTTTTTGAGACAATGGTGAGGTGTATTGAAATAAATATTTTTGAATACAACAGGTGAACTGTTAAGCTATTTCGAGAAAAAAAATCAAGTGCCTATCTCACTTACTTCGATCGCTATAACCAAAAATCCCTTACAACACGTAATTAGCGAAAAATCTCGAAAATTTGTAATAACTCGAAAACTAAGAAAAATCGTAGAACATACATGGGGCTGATTTGGGTTCCCCGAGGGATGCTCTGCCTCCAGGTTTCCGATTATTAATTAAATGAAAGCTAGTCTTTTTAATCTAGTTATGATTCTGGAGTGTCATTAAATGGTTTTCTTTTTGGAGAGAAACTATTCTTTTTTTAAACAAAAAGTTTCTATCCACACCATTTTCAGCTTGCATGTCTTCGTACCCTGGGTCAACCAACGAGAGTATTTTTTTTAACGTACTGTCTAAACTCAGGGGATAATCCTATGATTTATACAGCACAGCTCAGGCGGAGGGGAATTATTTTTAGGGGAAGGGAGATTTTAACCTGACAAATGTTGCAAAAAAGGCACAATTTTTGGCATGAAATTTTTAACTTTGCAAAACCCAAGTAGCTTCGTAGGGACAATTCTCGTCAGTAGTATCGTCCAAATCACCGCGCTCTTTGCAGGGGTCAATCCATGCCCACCAAGGAGAAAGTCTGCAGACGTGGGTTGCGTTAGTTTTAAAAATTCACCTTTTTATCCTTTCATGCCAAATTTAACTTGTTAACTGTTTTTTTTTTCTTTTTTGAAAATGTCATCTACGTGATTAAATGGTTGTTAAATGACGGGCATTTGCTAACAGATTAAGGAATTCTTCACTTATAGACTACCCGAAACCTGTAACATTCTGTTAAATCGAATACTCGGACACTTGACTATCTGGGCACACCATTACCTGGGTTTCTTCGGCTCCACTGACTATCTTGGTACACGGATAGTACCCGTGAGATTGATTGTACCACCCGGGTAGAATCATTAGCCATACTTGAAGTCACACATAGGTGTGGTAATCAACTACACCGGTTGCAAGGGCAAACTTAAAATGTGCATTCGTATATCACAGTTCCATTACCTAAATGATAATCTCGTACCTAGGAAACTACTACAGATACAAGTGCTGTTGAGCATATAATTATAGCTCCTCTAACGCAAGTGGGAACAACTCCGTAAAGAAATTGCACATGAGAATGTTGAATAAAGCTTGAGTTGAGTTGTGTTGCTGGAAGTGATACTTACCTATTAGAACAAAATTCCCGCAATGAGTCATTGTCAGACAACTGGCTTCAACGTTGAAATCCTTACGATTCTTGTTTGTAAACTTTTCTGGGACAAGTTTCAATTCGCCCATTTTCACTTTGTCAAAGGACCAGGTTGTCGTAAGAACGGTGCCCGCATGTATGGCTGCGATACTGTCCCACTCCTTGTCTCTAGTTGTTTCGGAAGTAAATTCTACAATCGGTGGCATGAGCAAGTGGTCTTCTTGAAAGCGATCTAAAAGTTATCCAGTCATAATAAGAGCGGTGCAAAAAAAATGGAGATATACTTTTCTTTTTTGATAACTTCCGGTTGTAGCTTGCCCTGCCAAGGTTCCGATTCAGGACCTCGGTTACGGTGCTAAATATTCTCAAGGAACTGTCTTCTGCTGAGGAGAGGATGTGTTCACCTTTTGCTCCGTGATATCTTATACAGAGAGGTGGAGCACTATGCCCTTCTCGAAGCCTTAGCAGTCTTGCACCTCCATCGGGCAAGTCAAATATCCACAGCTTCATAGAATTGTCGGGCGATGTGGTGAGCATTAATGGCTCACTTGCTAAGCATACCGTTGTGGTTACGGCATCGTGGTGCGCAGTAATTTGGCTTGCCACCTAAAAGTCATCTTAAACAAATAAAGTTTTTACGAATAATTGAAATACCTTGCGCTCTTCTAGGTCCCAAAACACTACATTCCCATTAGTACTTGATGTGGCCATAATTGGGTGCCCGTCAGACCTAAAAGATATCTTCGTAACTGGACCCCAGTCCTGGTTGAACTCCATAATGACCTCATCATATCGTAGATTCAAAAGGACTATATTTCCATTGTGGTGCCCTACAGCGGCAACATCTAATGCCGGTGCTGGCTCTATTGCAGTTACCTTGCTCCCCTTCCCAACGAATGTGTAGATCAATTTGTTTTCCTTAATATTCCACAGCTGCATTGAGCCCAGTTCACTGCCTAGGAGTATTTTGTTTACATAGGTGGGTGGGTGTGCAAGCGCAGTTATTTTGAATTCGTCTGGCTTGAAAGGTATCTCCAGGTAAACAGTTTCTGAGCCAATATTCCAAACTTTAAGGACATTTTCCTCGTCCACAGCAACCAGGTGGTCGCGGAAAGGCAGGAGGAGAAATACATTTTTATTGTGACCTTTGAAGACGTGCGTTAAATGCTTTCCCGATCGCCACGCGTAAATTGATTTATCACAAGCTGTGTAGATATAGTACTTATCAGCCGCCAGGCACGTTATATTACTGGAATGTACTGCACTAACGTGTAATAGGCGAAAATGACTGGCTGTGTACACTTGGAAAGCACGACCGATGCATGTTGTAATTAAGTAGTCCTTTCTCCGTTTGACATAGCGCACCACAGCCGGCACGTCATTGCTTACATAGCCAAGAGACCGATTTCGTCGAAACAATCGACTTCCAGACATTTTTTAATACAAAAAACCAGAAAAACCAACCAAGCTACAAAAACTCCGCACGTGCATAACGAAATGTCAACTAAAGAATTGACAGTGTTCTTCTTCTTAAAATGGGA
>QYTT01089726.1:22775-45687 GCA_006980735.1 Dasypogon diadema | reverse complement strand
CCAGAGATGGCCCACGTTCAGGAATGGATTTCCTAATTTCATCCTTTGTTTGTGACCATGCAAATAATTATTGATCAGTTTGTTCGTACAAGAGGAGAATAGAAAGGTCCTAGACAACTTTACCAAACGTGTGGAGTGATTACTAGAATCAAAGACCTTACTAAAATCAAGCAGAACTAATACTTTTAGGTTATCATTATCCAACATAACAATGCCCGCAATCCACATTGCCATTTAGATAGTAAACTTTTCTGGGCAATATAATCAATGACCTGTTCCTAAAGAATTCTTTCTAAAGCTTTGGCCAAGAAACAAAGAATAAGAAAAACTACAATCTCATCAATATAACGAAAGGAAACCCCAATAGGTATAGATATTGAGCCAGGTTTTATTTGAGTATTGAGATCATTAGAATTTAGGCTTATCTCACACTGATCACATTCACTAATTCCCATTTCGTGAATATTCTTTCTTAAATTTCTGGGCGGCAAGTTAGTGTCCAGCGTTTAGTGGACATAATCATCGTGTTCACGTGTGCACATCGAATAATATAACATTTAAACAAGAATTCCTTTTCAGTCATAACCATTGATTTTTTTCAGGGGTGACGTCAACATAGAACACCAAAGTTCCTAATTTTACAATCTCCTGGTGTAATTTGTTTGGCAGCGATTTAAAAACTATGAAAATATTTATTTTTCTACTATGAGGTTTCCAAATGTAATGTTTCCATTTCGAACCTAACAAGTGAAGAAATTTAAAATTATCTAATAAAGTGCGTCTTAATTCGAATTTACCTAAGATTCAACGCTTACAATTAGGCCAGAAAGCTGAAATTTATAACAACAAAATCAGCGCTGGAAAGATCCTACAATATTTGATTATTTCAAAAGTAGAAATTAATTTTTATTTTAAATTTCTTTAAGAAATTTACATCTTTACATGCGGAAAAATAGGTCGATTTGTAGTGCTAAATATACGATATATAACGATTACCCATATTTCTTCGTTTTCCATAAACTTTAGAGAGATGCAGTGTTTTTTGTCATTGTGGACTTGTTTTGGATGATATCTTTGTATTATATGAAATCTACAATGAGCTGCACTAATTTGCTGCGCCTGTAAGCAGAAAAACATGACAAGTTATTAATTTCCAAATTTTAAAATTCTGTACCGAAATTCTATTATATTTCCTCGATATGGTTTATTGGCCTGTTATTTTTGAACATAAAAAATTGAAATTATTTTTAGAAGGTCTCCAAATATGGTCAAGTTTTTCTTCAAAATAACACTAGTGTCGCTAGCAACACTTTCAAATTCAAATTAACTCATTTCTCGCGTGCGGCAGCACTAGAAACCAGAGATTGCGATCAGATTTTCGAATATTTTTCTCAGAAAAACCTATTTATTAATGCAAAACACCCATTTTCATTAAAAATGCATTCAATTTTCAAATTATACATAAGTTTGCAAGTGATCCCAGTAAATTTTTAAAGAGCACCGGTAGAATTATGCAATTTAAATAAAT
This sequence comes from Dasypogon diadema, assembly GCA_006980735.1. Classification (NCBI taxonomy): domain Eukaryota; kingdom Metazoa; phylum Arthropoda; class Insecta; order Diptera; family Asilidae; genus Dasypogon; species Dasypogon diadema. The sequence goes on along the minus strand of QYTT01089726.1, from coordinate 44,159 downwards.
ATTTCTATCATCGTAACTGCCATCTGTTAAAATGTTTATTAAAACTACTTCCGGCGCGCGGTGGTAAAAGTTTCGTCAAATAATTTTTATGACAGTCACATCACCATTCAACGAATTGTTAATTGGTTATTTCTTTTTGAAAAGTGTTTTGAATAAATTCTTATTAAATAACGCCAGGATAAAATGTTTTTTGACGTAAAATTACTTGGTATACGGCAGAATGGGCGCTTTGCTAAATGTTGGCTTGCAGCTACGAATCCTAAAGCGTTTAGAGCTTACGTTAAACGATCTGATTTGGAAAGAATTAATGTAATCACCGTCTGGTAAGAATATTTAGGAAATATTGAATTCTTCACATAATAGTTAATAATTTTCACAGCAGTGAAATCTATGATGAAATTAATAAGAACATTATGAATACTAGGAGGCGGTTACCCCTTTACCTTGCTGCACAGTTGGTTTTTGGAACTGTGTGTATATATCAGCAACAGGTTCACTTTTTATATGGTAAATATATTTTATAGAATATATATCAGTACAAAAATTTTATTCAAATTTTTTCGCAACATTTTAGTTGCTTTCTTTCGTTTTATTTATAATGCGAAGATATATATTTTCTCAAACAAAAACTGTTTATGACGTAATAATGGGTTCCTTTGGTGCCCGTCTGGGGCCAAGGACCTGCAATGGGGTGAATTGCTTGGTTAGTTTCGTGCTGATGTTGACCAAGTCCACGATTCATCTCTGTTGCTTGAGGGTGGAGGGTGGCTATTGTTATGGGTAAAACTGCCTATATTACGACGTTGTAAAATCTTTGTTTTGATGAACAAAATGATCTACTCACATCGATAATAAGGATTTTGTTTATGCTCCGTTTTATGTAAATTTGTTGAAAGACACCTTTGACGATGAGAAAAGTTGTTGATATTCACTATTTTTTACTTGGAAATTCAAACAAAACCTATGTTCTTATTTTCCATTTTTATTTTACCAAACATAGAGAAAACAAATAGTTTGTTATGCTCCCACCTTGTGGCTATTGATGCAGTGCGGTCGATGAAAAGATCAAGGTAATCAGAAAGAAAATTCAATTATAAAAGTGAATTTCATAGCAATATCTTGTAGTGAACTAGAACCTAGTACAAAAAAGAAACGACGAAAAGTGCAAAATTCAGCAAAATTTCCAAATACTGAACAAGATTTTCAAGCGATTTTAAACGACGAACCAGAGAAGGTAAACAATTACAGCCCCACTAATTTTACTAAATATAATAGCCCAATTCACATACTTTGTAGCCAGTTGAAATTATCCCACTTCAACCAGAAATTTGTAATCCTCATGAATTTATTATACGTGATGTTAATTGGGAAAATGTGGACCATGAAGAGCAAGAGTTATTCGGTGAAATGACACTAAAAGAAAAGCAAGATTTCTTGGATATAATTTCAGGAAAGAAAACAATGGCACAAATATGCGAAGAGGAAAAAGGTTTGTTTTATAAAAGTAATATAGATATGATGGTAGACGCTTTTATTGTGATAAGGTATTGAGGAACCGGGAACGAGTCAAGAACTTGTTGGCAAAAAACGTAAAGTAAAAAGTCTTCATGAAATAGCCGAATCTAGAAGAAATAAGGTAATTTTTTAAAAATATGTAACAATGTAAATGTCAATAAATATAAATATAGGCTGAAAAACAAAAACAAAAGGTACAACCAGAAAAGGGAGCTTTAGATTCTACAGGTAATTTTTTGTTGATTTTATATTTCTATATTTACTTTTTGTTTGATATATCTCTCTCCAGAAGTAGATGATATTCCTATTCTTCGTCAAGAAACTGTAGAGAACGACACCATTCCCATTATATCGTAAGTATACATCTGCATTACTTTAAGAACTTCGTCAAAAACTTTGTCCTCTTACAGAAACATACAAAATGAAAAGGACTTAACCCCTCCACCAGTTCAAAACACAAATATTCAAGATGAGCTCTTGAGGTAGGACTTATTTCAAATTAATTGTTATTCTTAGGTTTTATATGTTCCACTAGAATCAACGACAATATTCGCCCAAATGATTTGTTAGACCCTACCCCCCTGGAAGTTATGGATGTTGTTCTACCTGAAAATCAGCAGGAATTATTGGTGAATAATCTCAGAACAAATTTTGCTGAGAAATTTTACTCTGTAAATATTTTCAGGTAAATGACGTAAATACCGGCGATTTACAAGAAGTGGTCAAAATTCCCAATTCCATTGAAGAAAGAAATATTCAGCAGCAACTTCTTCAAAACAATGAAAACTTAGAAGATTTGTCCAAGGTTCTGGTAAAAGAAGTGTACCGGACCACACATAAGAAAAAAAAGAAATGCTATTTGAAAATTGACACTAATATAAAAATTGGCACGGAGGACTTTCTAAAGCAGTATGACTTCGAGGACACGCTGCGTTGTTTTGTAAGTTTTGCGAGATATAAATAAATCTTCAAACTTGTATTTGGAGCTGTTTTTAGGACCCTCGAGATGACATTGTTCCTTATTACAATATGACATATAAAAATTCGGAGAAATTGTTTTCACTCCCAAGTGCAAGGTTCGCCCATTTCTACTGCTTAGAATATAATTCAAGGCATTTTATTTCAGACTAAAATCGGTGAATTTGATGCAAAATTTCAAACGAAATTTGAGTGTAAAGTGTGAAGAAATCGATACTTCTACTCTTGAAACGATTTTGGGTGTAAAACCGGATGAATTTAATGACATCTTTCCAGATAATAATTTAAAAAAATCCACAAGAAATCTTAAAGAAATCCCTAAACAATTGTCAATTAATAAAAAGATTCCGGCACAATTGATTGACTTAAATCACGAAAGGAATCAAAATCTGGCTCCATGTGAGCAAGTTTTGCCACCCATAGAACAACCGCTACCCCCCTTAGAAACTGTTACATCTGCAGAAAAATTCATTTCGATAAAAGAATCTGAACTGCCTTTGGTAAGTTGAATTCCAGGCGTTTTCCCACCGGGCACTGGCAATGTTTAATTTTTGTTTTTAAACTTCTTCAATTTCGGCTACTTTCCATTTACAGGAGATTCAAAAGGACCTTTCAATGAATTTCGGAGCAGAGAAAGCCCAACAATTACGTAAAGCAGCAGAATCCCCTTGTAAAGAGATGGAAAATATAAGGTAAGTGGAACAAATTAAATTTAATTTATTTTTAAGAATTTGTATTTGAATAGAACCGATTGGGGTAAGGAAGGTGTTCTTCGAAAACTGCTCTACTTATGGAAAAACAAGATTGAACCTATCCATATGAATTTAATTTGTGAGGGTGCAGATCGTAAATGTGCAGCTTACGCCTTTTACTCGATTATAGGTAAAAATTAATTATATACTTCTAACGAGCATCTATCATAATTATTTTTAGAGTTAAGCGCACATAACTACGTAAGCCTAAGCACAAATCATGAAACACACGAAATTTCTCATATTGCAATGGGCAAAAAATTGATTGGAAAGTTAAATAAAACCACAAATTAAATTTCCCTTACATTTACTTTCTTAGAATTCGAAAATCTATTTTAATACATCTGAACTTGTTATAAAATTGTTTATATTCCTATTGTTTGAGCAAGTCCTGCATAAATATGGAGCGAAACAAATCCAATTACACACGTAGCAAATGCTTTAAATGCTAAGGTCGCCCAAGGTCCAACGGACAGAACAAGTAGCACTCCATCCAACCAAACTCCTTTATAAATTGTGGCGACTAGTAACATAGTAACAAAGGGTACGAATTTCTTATTAAGGTCATGTCGTGTAAAGAGCCACAATAATGTTGCTGTTGTGATATGCTGAGCCTTAAAGAGACAACGATAAAAATTAGTTTTATTGTAGAGGTAAGTAATACTTACTAGTAAAATATTCGACTCCAAACATTTTTGTATGTAAATCCAACTAAATTCAGCTCCTCTTGCACCAAACCATAGCATTAAACCTCTTGATAAGATTACTTCTGCTGCTGCCCATCCCAGACCGGCAGTTATCAATTTACTATGGCCTTTTCCCGGTATTCGTGAAAGTATGAATGCGAGCCCTAGCAAATCTGCAACATCTACGCTGCTTCTCAGAAATTCCTGAAATGTGCATTTGGAACAGGTTAAGAAGCGCGGCCCAAAGCATTTTCTTCTTGTTCAGATGATAAGGCCCTAAAGCACGGTTTGTAAAAGGAGCACCACGGTTTGTAAAAGGAGCAGAAATAGTCAAAACAGGAGTAATTGTAACAGGCGTATCGTAAAAGGAGCAGCACTAAGGCACAGTTTGTAAAAGGAGCAAAATCAGTCAAAACAGGAGCAATTGTAAAAGGCGTATCGTAAAAGGAGCAAAAGGATAAGGAATTCTAACACTAGATGCAGACCACGAATGATAGTTAGTAAGAAAAAAACGCTGGGCCGCGGTTCCTAACATATGCCGGCACGCTGGGCCGCGGTTCTTAACCTATGCCCTCAGATTCTTGCTTAATTAATACATTAACGATATTATGCATGTACCTAGGAATAAAAAACCTCCAAACCCAACCTCATCTAGAAATCACCACAAATCTAGCCTAGAACTTACCGAAAACAAATTGAAATCAGTTGAGGTGGAAAGGTTCTCGGAATCGAAGAATGTGGCTAGCACAAGCATCTTACACAATTGTGTGAAAATATAAATACCTCCGGCTTGGATGCATTTCCAAAATGCTCCATATTCTGACCTGAATGTGATTAAAAACTGAAATTCGTCTTGCAAGAAATTTTATGTTTCTTGAATTACTTACAGACCAGAGTATTTGTATGTCATATAATATGGCACATAAACAAGAGCAACACAATTTCCAAAATGATACAGAGTCATTTTGTGATCTTTAATTCAGATATCCTGGCTGAAATCAATTTTTGAAGTGAAGTCTTCAAGAGCGAGTCGGCAATTTACATATCATGTGGTACTGACAGTGCAAATATGTCATAATTCAATTTAAAAAAATATTTCGATGAATTTTGGTAACTGCACTTGATTTAGGACGTTTCTTTTGTTTTTGGTATCTACTCGCTTTGAAAATTTCAATTAAGTTGTATAATTTTTCTTATATTTTATCCTACATTTGGAGTTTATCTACCTGCGCACTATCTATCGGTTTGTAGCCAAAGCCATTTTGGCACTTACTTAAGACGTATTTCGATTTTTATGGCAAGTTTTACACGTATCAGATGTGTCACACGTCACTTTTGGCTTTTGTGCAATTAATTCAACAAAGTTTGTACAGTAGCAGGCAAACAAATAAATTGTAGAGTTATTTATTCAGCAGAGTAACATATGCAGTTTTAAACTAGTAAAAAATTAAGTCCAGCTGCTTGGTGGAATGCAGCGGCAGCCAGATTTTTTTGACATTTGCTTTATGATTATGAAATGCAAGCAAGACGTCGCATCGCTGGTTCGGAATCGGACGAAACAAATCTAACAACGATTGTTGTTGGGGACGATTCCAACGATAGTGAAAATAAATATTCCAAGGGCTGGAATCTAAGGAACTTGTCCAATCGTATATCTATAACATCAGGGAATGCTCTAAGAGCTCTGCTTCCCCAGACCCAGACACCAACTGCTGCTGACAATAATTACACCACCACCACCAGCACCAAAAGTGAACGTGAACCTCTCATCACAAACGAATCGGACGACTTTGATATTCTGCAAGACAACTTTTCCAAGGATTCAATAGTCGTCATGACATCCCGAGATCGTACAGCGGAATTTGCAAATGCAATTCGATCGCTGCAAAGTAGAAACATATCAAGGGCGGTTAACATTAAGGATCCACGCAGGGCGAAGCAAGTTCAAAGCTATTCGGAGTTTATGATGATTGCTAAGTATATCGGGAAGAATATAGCCAGTACATACGCCAAACTAGAGAAACTGACCTTATGTAAGTAAAAAAAAGTGCACTTCCTCTTGGAGTCCTAAGCGGAGAGCATTTAACTTTCCTCGTTTATATTTCAGTGGCCAAGCGGAAAAGTCTTTTCGACGATCGACCGCAGGAGATACAGGAACTTACATACATAATAAAAGGTGACTTGAACGCATTAAATCAGCAAATCGCACGACTACAGGACATTTCAAAAGAGCAAAGAAGAACCACAAATGGGCGACACTTGCTTTCACATTCCTCCAACATGGTACTTGCCTTACAATCAAAATTAGCGAATATGAGTACAGATTTTAAGCAAATATTAGAGGTAAGAACAGAAAATCTAAAACAACAAAAGTCGCGTCGGGATCAGTTCAGCCAGGGGGGAATCGCATCTGGTATACCTCCAGCTTCCAAGCAGGGCAGCCTTTTACTCAGTGAAGAGAATCAAATTAGTATCGATATACCGCACGATGACAATCGGGCATTGGTTCCGCGCTCACAAACTCAACAAATGCTTTTATACGATGAATCCGATAATTACTTGCAGCAGCGGGCAGAGACTATGCAAAATATCGAGAGTACAATTGTAGAACTGGGGGGAATATTCCAACAGCTGGCACACATGGTTAAAGAGCAAGAAGAAATTGTTGAACGGATCGACACCAATATTCAGGATGCTGAACTGAATATTGAAGCTGCTCACGGGGAAATCCTCAAGTACTTCCAATCTGTAACCAAAAACAGATGGCTGATGATCAAGATCTTTGGTGTGTTGATATTCTTTTTTATATTTTTTGTAATATTCTTAGCGTAATTCCGATGACACGATGGTTTGCTTTGCACTGTACAGAATAGGGGAGTACCTGGAGAGTGTTACAACGGCCCGAATATTGTTTATTTTGTATTAAATCTGCCTGTTTTGATGGGACTTTCTACGAAATATATAAAATATAGCTCTAATGGTAGATATTTTCTTGTGATTGTAAATATATCCCTGAGCGTGTAACAGAAACAGTTTTAGGAGAAAGAAGTTTGCGAATCGCCACGAGTGCTTGGTTATGATTCGAGTGAACAAAACCAGTTTTATTTAAAAGGATAATTTGTTAACAATAAAGCGCATTATATTTATCATGTGGAGCTTTTAATCTTCACGCTTTTAAGGATTTCTGTGGTGTTGAAAAAATCGAAGTTCCGCTTTATTGTGATTACTCTGTTGCCATGAGGAAAATCTCAGGACTTTCGAAAAAGTAACATAAAGTAAATTCCCACATCTTTTATCCTAAATCCCATTCTAAAAAAGATTAGACTGCACATAACATCTTTATTGTATTTTAACATTTTCAATCTCGTCCAAGAATTTGCTACATTTCTTCTTCAAAACTTTTACGGCTTCTATAAAAATAATATCAGGCTCAAGAGCACCCACAGACTCAATTGTGAAAATAAAATGATCCCGAATTCGAGACAGAGTCACAGCATCAGCAAGCTGCGGGTACCTATATACATTTCTGCTGCACGTATCATACCTAGCATCCTTTACATAAGCACAGTCGTTGTCATCAATCCCTATTACGCCCGGAGAGAAACATTTTTGAAGCAGAAAAGCTTCCTTTCCTGAAATAGTTCGATTCAATTTTATCTCTGGAAGTAGTCGGTAAAACGCTGTGGCGACTGGAGAAAACTTCGCATGATCCTTCCCCACACCTTTAACCGCCAGCAATTTCAAATCAAATTCATGTCCTGGTCGCATCTGACTTATCAGAATATCGTCGTGAATTGGCCCTACATCCGATTCTGTATAAAGAGAACCCTGCCTTCCCTTGGGTATCCACTTAATTTGCCCCGAATAAATCTTGTGATTTTTGTAGATCGTGTCAAAATTTGATGAATCCTTTACGTCCTTTTTTCTTGTGCATTTCACTTTCAATTCAAATTCTAGGGTATCATGTTCGGTACCTTCTTCGCTCTCTTCGCTTCTGTATTCAAATAATCTGGGATCCGCTTTTAGGGGAATTAGTCCTAGTCTGTGGGCTAGCACTTCATCCTGGATGATCGATGTATTGTTGTAGATGTAGACTTTCTCAATAGCCATGCTTGGGACTTCGCTAAGCATTAATCGCCGAAAAGCGTTCGCTATACCAGGATGAGCGCCAATTATATCAAACTCCATTTCATTATTATCAAATCTATTGAGATTTCACATTAATGAAATTTAACCACATTCCCACCACCTTACCTTACGACAATGATTCGAAACCTTGCCTCGAAAGCTTCAAAATTCCAAATATCATCTGCTAAGCCATAGTCATCTGGATCTTGCTTTATTTTATGTTCACCTAAGTACAGTTTTGGTCTCTCCATTGCGAATTCCCTTCCTTATTTTGTGATTTAACCCGGCAAGAATGAGGAACGACAGGAACGACCAAAATAAAAGCAAAAGCGTGCAACTTACGCTTCTTCTTATTGCACATGGGATATAGCCCCCGTGGGGTTCGTTGTACGAGATATTAACAATGGATCACGTTTCGTAAATACATAACCAGTGAAGTTGTACGGATACTTTCCAGCCGAAAAGGTTTTGAAGTTGCAAGGAAGGCAAATCGGATGATAAAGTATAAATTGGAAGTGTAATTGCAATTTCCCCTCAGACTTTTTAATAAGGAAAATACCCAAAGTTGTAGCCTTGCGTAGGTGTGTAGTGAATGGCCAATTTTAAAGCAGTGAAGGCCACCTGTTATAAAGTAATTCTGGCAATTCTTTGAATCGAACTTCGTTAATTTTTTTAATGATCAAATTTTATGAAATCTGAGGTCAAAGGTAGAAAAAAACCTGAATAGGGAAGGAAATTTTTACCACACAAAAAAGAACAAGCATCGACTGTCAGAGAAAAGTCACTTAAGCATGGCATCGATTTTGCGTTCAGGGAAATTTGTGAGATATTTTGCAAGTTTAACTCGTAATTTTGTATTTAATACTTTACGGGAAACTGAAGGAAGTTTCGTGCAAAATACACAATGCATTTGCAGCAGCATATCACAGTAAGTACATGCAAATGTAACAAATTGACGATGGTGTTTTGCAGCCGGGTCTTACGCAACATTCAGCATGTATAGTTTTATGTGTTAATTCATCAGAGAAACATCGCTTGCTTAAAAAAGCAATGTAACGATGCAACAGCCCGAAGATTGAAAAAATTATGCCGGATTGATAAAAGTTAAAACAATTTTTAACCTCAAATGTTGCTCGCTCGTTGTCCGGGGGGCAACCACCCATGGATCAAATTAAATAAAGCTGTGCACTGTTGTAATAAGATTTTAAATCGCTAAAACAACCCCTGGTTCATAAGTAGCGTCCTGCTATTTTTTGAATGATATATTTTATTAATATATAGATCGTATGTTAGCAAATTAGATCCTTCTTAGTAAGGATAAGTTAGAAATCTTTTTCTGTCCTTGACTAGAATAGTGTCTTAAAATAAATGAAAATAGAAATGCTGCAAAACTTAATTTACTTGAAAAATCTGAGGAGGCGGGCAACTCTAATGAAAGTGATGCAAGACGAAAGTGTAGGGGAAAAACCATAATATTCCAGGAAATCTGAAAAAATGCTGCAGGAACTTATTCTTCTTCAATTTCTTATTGATATCAAGCGATGATTGGAGAAATTCTGGCTTTAGGCTAATGCTTTGCCAATTGTATTTTTGTTAACAGTGCGTCATGTGACCAATTGACATGAAAAGGTGAAGATTACAACTGAAACAAGGTAGCCCCGGTAGGCGAGTATATTATATAAGCAAAATATTTAAAAAGGGGTTTGTTGTCACATTTATTCAGGATTATAGTATAAAAACAATATTAGGACACTGGCTAAAAATATTAGGACACTGGCTGAAAATCACATTGGAAATATTTGGGTATTGATTAAACAACGATTAAAGAATCGAAGAATTCCTTGAACCCTTTTCGTAAATCTTAAACACAACACGAAAATACGTACCATTTAAAATTACTGACAAGCTCGCTCAGTCCAATATAAAATGTACAGAAATGGAAATAAAATTAAATTTGCAAACTTATGTGTTTTCTTTTGAAGGAAGGAAGGTCCGCTACTTATGAACCAGGTTGTAATTCACAAAAGTTGTTCTTCAGATATTAATAGGTCTGTTTAATGAGACACTGCCCCAGATTAACCGAGAGAACTTCGTTCAATCTCAGGAAAACTGTCAAAGCCGCCCAAGCCCGTCTGGACAACTTGGGCTGTCATTTCCACGAATGACACTTCTCCTGAGTTTGCCTTAAGTCTAGAGCTTGGGCAAGAAAAGTTGACCGAAACTGACTGAGACTAAATCTGGCAGCCGTCAATGAACACAATCTTGGGAAACTTCGGTCGACTTCGAAGCGTTATTGAACACAGAAAGTGGACCGAAGTCTCCTGGAAAAATCCAGTTAGCCTCATTAAACAGACCTAATATTGACTGGAATTTTCTGATAAAGATGAACGCATGCTTTTTGGTAGATTGTAGGAGAATTATTTTTGTAAAACAGCAACAAATATAGGCGATCCGTGCAACTGTTTCCGACCAGACGAATTCAATAATAGGGGAAGCACGTGCCGTAGAACGCTAGGTGATTTTTAAAAAGTAATTTAAAAAAAGATAAAACGTGTATTTGAAACTTCTGTATTACAGTAGAAATTTATTCATGTTAGAAGAAAAATCGCGGGCATCCTGTGGATGTTTGTTTGGAATATATGTCCAAACCAGGCTGATAGATTGTATGAAATCTACTATATTAGGAGCTCCGCAAAAATTTATATAATTCTTGATTGATCCTCTGCCTAAATTCCGTATTTCTGTATGGTCCGCTGGCATAAATATGGCGTAGAACACTCCTTGAACTCTCCTCTGTTGCTTTGTTAGGGTCCACATTTCTGAGTCATGCATTACAATCTGGGGGGATTATTGTCACTCTGGTCTCTTTCATGTTATAAAAACTCATGTAATAAAAGTTAGAGACTAGTAGTTACGAAATTTGCAAGAATAATCCTTTTTATTGATTCCTTTTTAAAAAGCCCCTCTCAGAACTTACTTTCTGCATCGATTTTTCGAAAAATATATCTAAAATAAGTTAGCAACTTGAAAATCATTTCACAGAAGCTTATATAACGCTCCCTCTTGTGTTTAGTGGCTTTGCAACTGCTGCACCCAAAGTTGATCACAATTTGGACAGATCTCTGAAACGATTAGATCAGGATGTTAGACGTACTGGTCGCATATCGAGACGTGATATTGAGGAGGTCTTGGAAGAAATCCGGCAGCACCGATCAGCAACTAGCTCTCAATCCCTATTGGTTATACGATGTTGCGGCAATTTAGTGCCAGAGGAGCTACCAGAAGTGAGGACTGCTTTAGTTCAAGAGATCTGGAAAACCCTGAATGCTCTCAATGTTCCTATGGATATATCTCACTACAATGCTCTGTTGCGAGTATATCTAGAGAACGAGCACGCATTTTCACCAACTGATTTTCTGGCAGATCTTGAAGCGAAGGGCATAGAACCGAATCGTGTCACCTATCAGCGACTAATTGCTCGGTATTGTCAGCAAGGAGATATTGAAGGTGCCACACGTATTTTAGAATTTATGCGGGAAAAGGAACTTCCAGTTAACGAAAATGTTTTCAACGCTCTAATTGTAGGTCACTCTCAGGTTAGTAAAGGTGTTTTTTTTTATAAGGATTCTGAATAAGAATATATCTGCAGGCTAATGATTTGGAGTCGGCAGCTGGGATCATATCAGTTATGAAACAAGCAGGTTTAGAGCCAACTGCGGACACTTACACAACTCTCTTGTGCTGTTATGCTCGTCATGGCGATATGGAAAGAATAAATCGAACTCTTGACGAGTGCGACAAGAATGAGGTTTATCTATTGGATAAGGACATACTTGATGTCATTTATTCCTTGACTGTAAATGGGCATGAAGATAAAGTAGACGCTTTACTTCCGAGAATAAGGAAATCTGCCGGATATAATCAAGACGCGGTTAACCTCATCCTCAGATTGACAAACAAAGGGTATGAAGATGTTGCATTCAAAGTCCTGAAAACAATGCCAAGAGCGACAAGGGCGGATGGAAATTTAATTGACGCTGGAAGCTTTTTCATCCGTCAGTTAATTAAAGCGAACAGGCCTATAGAGAAGGTAATAAAAATTTGTAAGGAGCTTGAAGCTGAAGGTCTAAATCGCAAAGCACTGCTCATGGCGACTGAGGCAAGTTTAACCAATGGAATTCCGAATTCTGCAATTTCTCTGCTTAAGGAGCTCAAGAATTCCGATAAGCCAGTTCGACAACACTACTTCTGGCCGTTAATATGTTCGGCGGATTCTAATCAAATATTGGACATACTTCGAACAATGAACGATGACTTCAATATTTCTCCAACTAATGAGACATTGCGCGATTATGTTGTCCCCAATTTGAAGGAAAAAAACTTGGAGAAAATTATTTTAGTATTACGTAGTGCAGGCATAGCAACAGCAAATGCCTGTACAGCGGTTGTATATCACGCCTTGGAAACTGGAAAATTGAAAGAGGCAGCAGATATCGCTGCTAGTTACAATGCATATTATAATCCAGGAATATTCAGGAAGCCTCTGCTTTCTGCACTTGCAAAAACGAACGATTTCGATTCTTATATAAAATTCATCCGCCACTTATATGATAATCTTCCACGTGTTGCTAATTTCTCCCAAACGCAAGGCGAAGAGGAGGAGGTAGATCCCTCAGCTGAGGGACAGATTAATCAAGCTGAAGTTCTTGGTCAAATTGTAAATGATGCCGCGATGTATTTCAAGAGAAACCGAGTTGAAATAATGGAGAAAATTCTCAGCGGCTTGGTCGAACAGGGCCTATCTATAAGCAATGCCCAGGCAGAGAGAATTCAAGATCGCATAGGGTCTGACATGACGACGAAATTATCCGAATTGCTTGGAAAGTTGAGTGCTGGCGATTTAGAACCGATTGTAATTGAAAAGGCGGATAGATCGCGAAGAAGTGCTTTAAGTGATATGCCTGTAGAACAGCTTGAAAAGCTGATCCAGAGTGCTGAAGCTAAAAATGAGAATACGAACGGCCTAAAAAGGCAGCTGATTTCGTCATGTTTTAAATCGAAAAATTTAGAAAAAACTGAAGAAGTGCTAAATCGCCTGGAAAAGGAAGGCTTTGTGATGACCACCGGGATCAATGCACAATTAATTGATTTGTATTGCCATCATGAAAAGGTGGACGATGCTCTCAATTTGTATGAGAAAGTAAAGTCAAAAGAGCCGGACTTCGTCTTAGACAATCTGAAAACTGTAAAAGTTGCAAGTGCGTTAGTAAAAGCCAATCGAGTGGATGAGGCCATAAAATTCTTGGAAAATAACAAGAGGGATGAAACGAAAACGGAAATAGCTTTCAATTACAAGACTACTTGCTGGAGGTTATTAAACTCGTTGGCTGAGTCCGGTAATGCTACTAATTTAAATCGTGTTTTTAACGCCTTAAAGGAGTACAATTACATTGACGTGGATAATGTACTGCTAGGGCCACTTGTAAAAGTTCACATCGTGAACAATGATCTTAAGGCAGCCGTCGATACTTTCGAAGAGATTTGTACTAAGTATCAGGCGACACCATGGAAAAACGAATTGGCTTGCAGACTTATCCAAGCAGAAGATGCCGCAAACTTACAAAAATTGACCGATTTGAGTACTAATATACACGGAGAGATCAATAGTTTGTACGATTTAGTGTTTTCCTTTGTTGAATGTGGCCGAATACGACAAGCAAGAAAAATCCTCGAAACACCTGGTCTTCGAAATAGACCTCAAAGAATTAATTCAGCTTGCGAACGTTACAGACAGGAAGGAATGGTGCAACCACTAGAAGGTTTGGTCGAAGCAACAAAGGATCTGAATCATATAGATCGCACTGATATTTATTACAATCTCTTGTTGAGTTACTGTAACGAAGATCAGCCTGAAAAGGCTTTAGGCTTATGGACTCAAATGCAAGAGGAAGACATAACACCTTCAGACATTTTTCTAGTCAAATTGGGTGAGTACCTCAAGTCCAAAAATCTTGAGGTACCGTTTGTAATACCAACAAATGTTGTAGAGCCTGCCAAACAAGATGCACCCGTCAAGCAAAAGGTCCCAACCTCAGTTGACCAGTTAACTGATCCAAAACAAATTTTTAGAAAGGCATTGCGTAGAGGCGATGTAGACGCTGCACTCTCAGTAAAAAAGCAGCTAGGAGAAAACGGCAACTTGAGCGTTCTAGATCAGTCTCTGCTTGTTGAAGCCTTAGTAAAATCCGATCGTATTACAGAAGCGACAAAATGCATTTCAGAAATGTTGGCGAAAACAATTTATCCAGTTCCGAGGATATTTAAATTCTATTTGAATAAATTATCCTTAAGCGGTGATGTTTCCACCATTGAGTCTATTGGTGAAAAGATCAGTGCAGAGGTGAAGAAATTAATATCATTTGACAACAGATTGTGTCATGCTTACACAGTTTCCGGTAAAGTGGAACAATATTTAAATAAGTTAAAAGAAGATTTGCAGAAAGCCAAAACTGAGGACGAGTTAAAAGTTGTAGAGGAGAAATTCCCTCGTGGTGGGGCGTTGGGCATTTTGGAACAGCATCCAGAATTGTTGTCTAAATGTAAGTATTATTCATTTTTCTACACTTTATGATAGTTTTCATGATTTGGTCTTCACAGTGTGACCTAATCCAATACAATTGAATATGAAACATGATCATCTTAATAATTTCATTGAGATTATAGGCTGCATTTTAATGGAGTCAATCCTATCTTCTTGAATTCCAATTTTCTAGTCTAGGTCTCTCGTTTTTAAAATGAATTGAAAATTTCCTTTTTAGCCATGAAATTTAAACAAGCGTAGGTAAAAATTCCCAAAAAACACAATGAAATGTCCACGGCTTTCTACTATTTTGTAAAAGCATTTCATACCGTATTTTTTGCATCCAGCATACTCGACACGGCTCTCACCATCCTACCGTCCCTTTTTCCTTATCGCACCAATGGCATTTTTTCATCATAACGCCGCATCTCCTGAACATGATTAGGAATGATTAGGAGTGACTAATCGGTATTTTGCCTTTTCCAGTTGAAGAAATTGCTGAGAATTATGCATCACGTGGTATATTAGGCCCCATAAACGTTGTTTGGATTTACTATTTTGCAAATCAAAACGAAGAAGCCAGCAAGAAGATATGGGATAAGTATTTAAAAGAGAGTCCGCGATTAATGTTCCAAAGGATAATGCAAGTCGCCAGAGAACAAAAAGACGATAAATTGGCAGAGAAATTGATTAGGAATTTGAAAGAAACAAAGATATCGGAAGGAGCTTTAGGAAATGCTTACAGTTGTTGGCTTGATGTCCTCTCAGAGAAGGGGAAATTTGACGAAGGACTGCAAGTACTCAAAACCGCGGTGGAAGATGTCTGCTTAGAAAATCTAAACAAATCAGCGTTGAGAAGAATCAAAATTGGACTGGAAGCTAGTGGAAAAAGTTTCCCGTATAAAATCCCTGAACGAAGTGTTAAAGATGATACCACCAGCAGTAGCAGTAGTAGCAGCAGTGATGAAGATGTTCCACCAAAAACAGATCCGGAAGAAAAGGGACAGAAACGCAATTAATTGAACACCGTTTGTATTGTTATTTGCTTAACGTTTATGCTGCTTTCCTCTATTAACAAAAGATTAAAATTAAGTGAACAAATTTTTAATTTTTTTCGTTTTTGACTTGTGTGCCCTGAATCATTTTGGAGTGCTGGCACGCCAGGCACCCAGGTTCAACTTACTTCTATGATCTCCTCCTCTTGTAAAACTTCGATTGCAAGTTCGGTTTCTTTGTTATGACCTCTCATGTGAGAATAGTACGTACTGCGGTGTTTAAAAGATTTACGACAAATATAACACTCGTGTTGGCGTTCCGTCCGATGGGTAGCGATATGCTCCTGCAGACCATAATTGCACGTGAAGGTTCGTGGACATAAGTCGCACGCATACGGTCTAAAATCAGAATGAGTTCGCTTGTGTGCGGAGAGACTGCTCTGTGTTTTGTACGCTTTTCCGCATTCAGTGCATAGGTAATCTCTTTCGTCCGAGTGGCATCTGCGGTGTGAATCAAATTCAGTTGCGCTGACAAATCTTTTGCCACATATGTCGCAGCCGAATCTCTTGATTGCATCGTGACGAGCCTGGTGAGTTCGCAAATTCGATTTCATTTTGAATTCTTTACCACAGGTAGTGCAGGCGTACGGCTTCTCCGCACTGTGACATACCATATGCCCCCTCAATACACAAGACTGCCGGAATCTTTTACCACAAATATCACAAGCGAAAGGCCTGTCGTCACTGTGAATCAACATATGAGCCTTTAACGTGTACGACTCGTAGTATGATTTGCCACAAATCTCACAATGGAAATTCCTAATTCCTCTATGTTTTGGCTTTCTGGGCATAATGTGGAGTTTCTTATGTCGCAACAGGGAAGCCGGATATTTATACGATCTGCCGCACTCCTTGCAGGAATATGGTTTTGCATCGCCGTGCATCGGAAGATGACGCTTTAGGGCGCGCGCATTATTAAATTCTTTCGCACAAATATTACATACCTCGGGCTTTAGTCCCAAGTGTAGACGTTTATGCGCTTCAAGACGCTCCTTTTTATAAAAGAGCTTTCCACAATCAGGACAGTTTTGTCTTTGCGATTGCTTTGGAATCTTCTTCGGCTTTCGGAATAGTTTGGAAACTTTCTTTTTCCTTTTAGCTCTTTTTATGTTGCGCACATCCTTCTTTACTTTATTCTGTACATAATTTACTGCATTGTTCTCCACATCATTCTGTACATTGTATTGCACATCATTCTCTACAGTATCATCATATACAATTAGATCGTCTTCATTAGAAAATGGAATTTCTTCAATCAAAATTGACTCGTCTTTAATTTCTTCAATAATGCCGCAATAATCATGATCCCCATTGTCACCCCTATTTACATTATGATCAGTTTCAATGAAATCGTCTTCCTCATTATGCAGTGTAACCTCTAATCTAATCAAATTTGACTTGTCTTTGTGTTCTTCAATATCGCCAGACGTAGTATCAGGTTGCTCCTCCTCGTCGTCCTGTTTTAACAACTCCCTGAGGAAGTTATCCGCCTTCTCACATTGCTGTTTGAATGCCAACCACAGTACGCAATGGTCCATACAGTTTGTGCAAATATTTTGGGGCAGCCCATCATCTCTGGCCACCTGAAAAAATTTCCTCGTTTCAATGTGGAACAGAGGGTTTTGAGTGGAAAGTAATACCTCTAAACTTGTGCATTCTTCAAACAAAACTTTCAAGTCCCTATCTAATACATTCAATTTAATTCCCTTTGACAAGCAACTTCTGCAAACGGAATTTATATCTTTTTTAATACTCGGCTTCATTTATTAAAATAATGGTGTATCTGTAAATAGAAAATTTGGTTGAATGTCAGAGCTGCTGTTTAACGAATTAACTAACGTTTCTGCTGAAATATTTCCGTAAAAATTGCGATAACTCTGGCGCAAAAACTAACCAAAACTTGTATTTACCTAAACTGACAGCAACTCACCTGTTTTCTTCTTGATAAGATGAAGTGATTGTGGTATCATGCCGAGTGAGTGTTTTTTGAAAGATCTATGGAAACTGTTGAAAATTAATTGAATTATCGTTAAATAATTATTTATCGCCTTCATATATCATAAATAAATGCGTACAGTGATATCAAAAAAATTTATCACTTACAAAAACCCTACTGCTTGTAACATTTCCAAATTATAAGGTTTTTATAAAGCTGGCAATTCTATACTGTCTGTCCTGTCATACCTGTCATTCGGCGCCGGGCTGAGTATTAATTTCCTGAGTGGATTTAGTTTCATACGACAGATTTAAAATGTAATAATGTATAAAATCTAGTAATTTAGTGTAATTGCTCCTGTTGTTTCAGTTGAAGAATGTCTGCCAGAAATTTCATCCGATTCACATCATCCTGCAGGGGCCTGTTCTCTCGTCAGCCTAATAAGACGAGAAATTTCCTTGCACAAATGGTCCGACAACAATCTACAACCGATCCTTCGAAAGGTAAAGGTCCAATAACATGGAAAAGTCTATCAATAGTAGCAATTGGGGGTGCAGCTGCTATGGGATTTATGTATTACCTTAAGAATGAAAAGGAGGAGGCAATGCTTAGGGAGCGAAAGCGACAATTGGGCAAGGCCGCGATAGGAGGCAGCTGGGAATTAATTGATTCCGAGGGGAAGATTCGAAAATCTGAAGATTTTCTTGGACAGTGGCTTCTTATTTATTTCGGGTTTACACATTGTCCCGATATATGTCCAGATGAGTTGGAGAAGATGGCACTGGTCGTCGATGATATTGGTATACATTGGTTTGTGGGAATACTAGTGCAATTTCTATTCATTTCAATTAATTGCAGCAAAATCACCGGAGAATCCCCAAATTCAACCTATATTTATCACTGTGGATCCAGAACGTGATAGCAAAGAAATTGTGGGGAAATATGTAAAGGAGTTTTCTCCAAAGTTGTTGGGATTAACTGGAACTATTGATCAGATAAAGTCAGTTTGCAAGGCGTACCGTGTCTACTTTAGTGCTGGACCACGGGATAGGGATAATGACTACATTGTAGGATATGTGTTAACGTGGAATAGACAATAATTCCAATTTTTTTCTAGGTTGATCACACAATTATTATGTATCTCGTGGATCCAGATGGCAAATTTGTGGACTACTATGGCCAAAATAAGTCGAAAGATCAAGTTGTAAGCTCCATCCTAGTTAATATGGCCAAATGGAACAAGTTAAACAAGAAGTCATGGTTTAGCTAGGATTCGTTTTTACTTACTGTTTTCTTTAAGTCATAACTACGTTGATTAGTATTAAATAAAAGTAACTCCGAGGATGTTGTGTCTCAACAAAAACGAGTATTTGTATTTGGGGGCATTTGGGTGATCTGGGACCCAATTGCCAATGTCTATCCTGTATTATTATTTTGCGTATTTATAACAATTCCAGTGTTATGGCTTACTAATTCCTTCTGTAAGTCCTCATTAGTGTAGTTGTGTAAGTGGAAAACTAGTAAAACTACCCAGCGCGAATTGGAAGTATACCATCAGGCAGGCGGAATGCATCTCATGGAACGTGCGTACCCATTCTTTTTCGTAAGACAATTCATTTCTTTTTCACCATTGTATGTCCGCTAGAGGAAGCAATGTGAGCTTTATAGTGTGCTTCCTCCTGCAAGACCTGGAAGTGATGAATCATGGATCTCCGGAGATGTTGATGGAAGGGTTGCTGGGTATTTACCCAGCGGGAAATTTGGTTGCTGGGAAGAAAATGGTCAAGGCAAATAAAAGATTATCGGAATGATTGCTGCGAGCGTAGCTTCTGATCCTCAATTTAAATTTAACAGCAAACCAAGAGGAAAAGTAGTCTTTCTTGAAAATTCAAGGATTCAAGTAGAAGTAGAGGTTAAAAATGAGAGCATTTTTTCCAAATCAAGGAGCAAGAATATTGTCAACTTTAATAATAGGAAATGTTGAAAATTTATGACTTATTTGCCTCAGAATGTCGACACAGTGGTAGACGATTAGCTCTCCTCTGTATGCTTTTCCACAATTCCCACTGAAATTACGAATTTCTCCTGAAAGCCTGGATCGATTTTATGCGTTTTCATGTGAACGTGAAGGGAACTTTTCTGTCTAAATGTTTTTTGGCAAACACTGCATACATGCGGACGTTCTCCGGTATGGATGAGTCTATGTTGTTTCATAACTTTATTATGCGCAAACCGCTGAGGACATAAGTCACAAGTGAATGGTCGGGCACCAGTATGAAATCGCATATGCACGGAAAGATGACTCCTAGTTTTATATTTCTTCTCACATAGCGTACATCCGAAAGGTTTTGTTCCAGAATGGGTTCGACTGTGTGTAACAAGCTCTGCTGAAGTGGCAAACATTTTTCCACATTCTGAACAAGAAAACTTTTTTACCTCCTCATGACGAATTTGATGATTCCGCAAAATCATTTTACTTTTAAACTGTTTACCACAAGTATCACAGGAGAAAGGCGTTTCCGTGGAATGTGTGAATAAATGGCTTTGTAGGCCATGTGCTCGATGAAATGATTTACCACAGAAATCACATACAAATCTTGGAAAATTTTGGTGGGTCTTTCGATGAAGCCGGAGAGAATTTGAATACTTATACGTTTTTCCACATTCGTTGCAAATATGTGGTTTTGAATTTTCGTGCTTAGTTCGATGTCGTCTAAGGGCGCGCAAATTATCAAATTCTTTCCTGCAAATTTTACACACTTCAGGTTTTAGGCCCAGGTGTAGTCGATTATGAGCCGCCAAGCGATCTTCATTATAACAAGTTTTTCCACACACTGGACATGATATACGTTTTTTCCTTCCGCGTGCAGTGGTCGTAGGTTTCTGAAGAGTTTCTTCACTTTTTTCACTGCTGCACTCATCCTCTTCAAGGTCATTCATACTGAAACAGTTCTCCTCACTTTCAGGCGATTTATTGTCATGCAGTGCTGAATCCAGAGTGGTCTGCGGTTGTGTTGTTCCACTTTCTCCAGGAGGATTTGTCTGCAGAGCGCTGTTTTCACGTACAAGTTTGCAGGAGTTTCTTACTGCACTTCTGAGGACACTATCAGATTCCTCGCATTGCTGCTTGAATGATAACCATAATAAACACTGATCCATACAATTTGTACAAATATTTTGCGGCAGTCCGTCATCCACAGCAACCTTAAAAATATTCTCAAGTCAGTAAAAACGGCACTTCTTACTAAAAGATGAGACCTCTAAATTTGTACATTTTGCAAACAATTCTCTTAGATTTTCCTCTAATAAAGTCGCCTCATTTATATTCTCTAAAGATAAGCATCCTCTGCAGACGTTATTAATATTTTTAACAAAATCCGAATTCATTTTTGGGACGGCACGGCGAGTTGACTTGACAGTAGCAAAACATAAACGTCAGTTAGAAGAAAGTTTCATATATTAGGTCTGTTTAATGAGACACTGCCCCAGATTAACCGAGAAAACTTCGTTCAATCTCAGGAAAACTGTCAAAGCCGACCAAGCGCATCTGGACAACTTGGGCTGTCACTTCCACGAATGACACTTCTCCTGAGTTTGCCTTAAGTCTAGAGCTTGGGCAGGAAAAGTTGACCGAGACTGACCGAGACTAAATCTGGCAGCCGTCAATGAACACATTCTTGGGACACTTCGGTCCATTTCGGTCCATTTCGAAGCGTTATTGAACACAGAAAGTGGACCGAGGTCTCCTGGAAAA
>QYTT01089726.1:11111-22755 GCA_006980735.1 Dasypogon diadema | reverse complement strand
CATCCACAGCAACCTTAAAAATATTCTCAAGTCAGTAAAAACGGCACTTCTTACTAAAAGATGAGACCTCTAAATTTGTACATTTTGCAAACAATTCTCTTAGATTTTCCTCTAATAAAGTCGCCTCATTTATATTCTCTAAAGATAAGCATCCTCTGCAGACGTTATTAATATTTTTAACAAAATCCGAATTCATTTTTGGGACGGCACGGCGAGTTGACTTGACAGTAGCAAAACATAAACGTCAGTTAGAAGAAAGTTTCATATATTTATTTGTTCCTTGTTCCATTTCCGAAAACTTTGGAGAACAGTTTTTTTAATTTTATAATTTTTACGATAATATTTGAGATAAATAATAAATAATTTAGTTAATATTATTGCCAATAAATATATTATCTACAAGAAATAGATAGTTTTAATTTGTCGTTTTTAATAAATTAAAAATAATTTCCGAAGAGATCCTAGGTGTGGTCGAGATGATTGGGAGCTCTCTGCAAGGTCAGACTCTTGATTTGGAGAAATGCGCTGTTCAAAATTAAGCGAATTAGGGCAACCAATTTGACAAGAAACCATCGCAATTAGCAAACAGGAATTGTTCTGTGACTAGAGATGTAAAAGTGCAAAACACGACTTTGCTTTCCTCTGTTTTTTACGCCTTTTATGGGTTTTTATAGCTTTTTTCATAAAAACCAGGTTTTTTTTCATGCTTTAATGGAGTAACGAAAACAGCATGACGTCATCTACCATTAAAATCAAAGCGGCCTTTTGCAATTTTCCTTTAAATAAACGAACGAAGGAAAGGACTTTCAAGATTTTTTTGTTTTAATAAATTAAAATTATTGATTTTGCAATTTTTATAATGTTGATAGGAAATAAACGAGAAAATTAATTTAATCGTTCTTCCCTTTTCAAATTGTGTTGGCGGATAGTCAGAAAAACTATAATTAATTTTCATGTAAAATAGGAAATTCTGAACAATGCGTGGGATGGCTTAACAGAAGTTCTAATTGCTGTGCGTTCCTTTATTCTGAGAATTTCTTGGAATAAAGAGTCAAAGGTAGTTAAGTAGCAACAAATAAAATGTAAGCAAGGCGTTAACTATTTTTTGTTAGTAAAGAGCTGAATATACAAGTAAATTCCCTCTTATTTCAACTATCGCAGGGAAAAAAGCTATTTTGGTTTAAACGGTACGAAGGATAAAAAGCCATAAAAACTGTAAAAAATCGTAAAAAAATGACACCATACTTTTCTAAACAGCAGATTGATTTTTATGAAAACGGCAGTATACAATTGAAAAAAAAAACAAACGAAAGAAGCAGCTTTTTTCCGGTACTTTTACATTTCCATCTGTGACTATCATGGGATCTTGTGGCCCATTCGCTGTAGTCATTCAATCTTCGTTCTACAATTTATTCAGACTACAATTTATTCAGATCATTTTAGAATAGTTTAAATCGTAAGAAATCAGTGCTTCCAACTGGCAAACTATTGTACTTCGTAAAGTCTAATGAAATATTCACAAGCTCATTTTATTATTTTGTTTTGTACAGTGTTGCCTTATTTTTGGAGCTATGCCTCATTTATGCCGCGCTCTTTGCCTACTTTCCGTACCTTGCCATTAGCAATATTTTTCCATCTCACGTCAGCTAATGGAGTTTTGAAATTCTATTAATCCTGGAATACACAAATGGTCATAAGCGCTCACGTCGCTATTAGCAAAACATCATATTTATCATCTCCGAAATGAGATAGAGTGATGGAATTATGGATTATGAAATCTGGGAGCTAAGGTGCGACCAGAATGAAGTGACCATAACCCTTCCTGATGTGCTCCGAATATGGGGAGAATGTACTTTATCCACGTTACCCCTTCCGCAGCACTAATTAAAACTGACGTTAAATAATTTTAATCCACTATCGTTCTAGAAATTTCATTTCAGGCAGCTAAAAGCATTACAGTTGTGCTTTATGTCTTTCAATTATGAAGTAGGAAGCGGGCATATGGCCACGTTGAAGAGAGCTTATGACGGGCGAACTGGAAGCTGCGAAGTACTTATATTATTGCACTCATTGTTTTCACAGTATTTTACTATGAGCTAGGAGCGTACTTTAAGTTATTGCCTGCCGCATTTAATAAAAACACATATATTCCCAAACGGTAGAAGGGTCTTATTAAATGTGGTGGAAATGGCACTATAAAATTTTAATATGTTGAAGGTAAAATGGGTAGCAAAGAAATTTTTTATTTTCAGTGCAAAATTTTACCGAAGGAAATGTGGGAGCAATTTAACACTTGAAGTGTTTTAGATTTGTACATATTTTTGAAAAGTTATTTATTTACGAGAAAATTTTTCAAGCGTGGCTTTGGTATTGGTAGCTGGCAGATTTGGCATTCGTTTCTTAACTTGCCAGTGTCTGAGCATCGTAATTGTTGTAAAGCTGAACGAAAAAGTAAAGTTATGCGAAATAGGTGAAGCCATATTTATGTAGTTCCTTTAGTTGAGTAATATTTACGCAAAGTTCCATCTGCTTGGGTGAACGACTTCGGTCTCACTATTAACCCAAAAACACAGCACTCACTAGGAAATCTATATATCTATATATATCTATAATATGTTGGTTCTACTGCCACATACATATCTAGGGGTTATTCTGAATAAAAAAGAGGTTAACCTTTATATTTCGCTTATAGAAGTCTATTTAAAAAAAGTAGCAGCGTTGACTGCCCAAAGGCTGGGAAAGATAATTAACTTGATCGGCATGAACTCCTTTTTCCCAGAGTGGGGCAAATTCTTGACTTTTACAGGTTAAATAAATAAATACGAGAGAAAAGTATACGGTCTGGCTGAGGAATTGAACACAGATCCCCAGCAATATTTCCCCCTTGCAGTAACACTTCCCTTCGTCATATGATTTGTACGAAAAATTTGAATGCAAAGATTATCAGCGTGATCATCCTGTCTAAATATCTTTCTTCCTGTATCGATATATTGTAAATCCGATGCAAATAAGCTCCCGATCGTTAGCTTTAGTAAGACAAGTCTGGCCACCTAGAGAAAAATATTTACCGTCCAGCATCAGTAGGTTAAGGGCAGTCAGCCTGCTTAGGCCAAGTATGCGTATTGAGCGGAAATGTTTAACAGCTTAGCTAGTAGTCGTAAGCAGTTTAAGAGGGGTGAATCTGCTCAGGCATGGTACGCGAGTTAAGGGTAGTCAATCTGCTCGGTCCTAATACATGTATTGAGTGGAATGTGGAATGGACTAAGGGTCTATTTGGTACTTGTAAGCATAGATAATCGTTAGCCTTTCTCCATAGAGGCCACCTAGGCATCCGTAAGTATGACGTTTCCCATCTCTGTATTCGAAAATCACATGGCATCCGATTTTATCAAGCTACCAGTCACCAAACGAGCCACATTCATAGACGTTTGGAGGAAAAAGAGCGCAATGCTCACTATGATGAAGAGGCGGGAACCCCTAAGGTCTTGGAATATATGATTGAGATAAGTTTGTAAATTTCCTCTTTACAGCCTTTAAGAAATATTTAAGAAAAATTTAAACGCGTTTTTCTTAGAGTCACGTTTCTCAAGTTGGCGGACATGATAATTGATAACTCAAACACAGATCTTTAAAACCGTGTAAAACTTTTACAAGATGTATCTTTATGCCTGTTCAATTACCTGTAATGCAAATGTTTGCCTGTAACAAAGGGCTTTTTTCCAAAAGGATCACGGGATATCAATGCCTGCAGCCATTTTTAAATTAAAAACAGAAGAAAAAATAAAATAAAAGAATAAAAGTCAGTAAATACTTGGACAAAATTTTACTAAAATCGGTCTTTGCTCAAGAATTTGTTAAAAAAAACATGAAAATTGTATCCTAACAAAACAAAATTTGCCTTTGTCAGGATACAAATTGTATCCTGACAAAGGCAAATTACCCCTTTCTCCTTTGCTTTCTCTTTAAGGGATATGGACAAATTGGCATAATGAACATAAAACAGAAATTACTTATGAGTGCTTGCCGCCCCTTACTCCTCTTGTACCAATCATCTATGAAAAAGACAATTTAATTTATATAGAATTCTTTTTATATTACTTATTGTACTCCTTAAATGAAATAAAGGACACCCATATTACCTTCTCGTCACATCTAGAAATAGAATGCTTTACTACGTTTTCCATTAATGCAATTAAATATTGTTGAAGCGCTAACTAACCCGTGCAATTGTAATGAAATAAATTAGACAAATTCGCTGTGATGCATTTCAGATAAAACAATAACATGATGCGCTCAATTTATTCTCAAAATTTCAATTAAATGCCGTGAAATAGAAATTTCGCTGTGTGTAGAAAACCACAATACTGACCATTACCAAATTCGTTAAAGCTTTCCACAATTTTCCACAATGCATTTAATTTTTGGGCAAGAATAAATCACTTTGAGCCCAGTTATAAATTCGATTGAATGTTGACGTTAGCCAGAAGAGCGTGCTACATTTTGATGGAGGTCTTTTAATTAGTAGAAGTATAGGATGAAATTTAGCTGCAATTTGGATAGCACTTAATTGTATTTTTGGCGTTTTAATGGATACCATGAGATCCGGTTTTAATTGTGAATAAAATAAACAAGTTCACTGTATATTCATGGAATTGTTTCTGCAAACCACAAAATATATAATGGCTTAGGTGAAATGCAGATACACAATTTTTTTATGCGATTCTATTTGAAGAATGTTTAATAAACTGCTTTGTGAAAGTGAAGAATGTTTCAACAGGAGCGAGTGGGTGATTTAAGGAATGCAGAGTGCAGTGTAGCAAAGTAAATAAGATCTTCAGTTTGATTGTGTAATTGTCACAAAGCTCGTTAGGTCATTTTTGGTACCATAAGGCTTTGTCTTTTCCTATATTATCTTTACCCGAAACTCGTTTTAACTCACTCTCTTACATTAATGCAATAATTTGACACATCCTTTTCGAATATCTTACGTATTCGTACACTCAGTATCCTCCACTTGTTTTATTTGTAGTTTTTTGTTTTTTTATAAAAATCTAATCAGTGTGAGTAATAATAGAAAAACTCAATGAGATGTTGTAGCTTCTGATAGTAACGAAAAACCTGTATTATTATATTTTATCTGAAGTTGACAAAATGTGAATTTTTTTTAAGTCGACTGGGCCAAGTATTGATACTCTCGAGCGTCGAAGTATCTATAGTATCTTTACCTCTTATGTCGCTATCTTTTACAAACTCTTTTCCTTGTAAAAGTTGTCCATTTTTGAAACATTCACAGTTTTTTCATTTTATTAGTTCTTTTTAGATCTGCTCACACAGCCGTAGAAGAGATTACAATTTCTTTCCCCTCCTGATTCTCGATATCTAATCACATCTTTGTTTTATTTTAATTCCACTTCAGGATGACAAATAAAATAAAAATTTCTATATTCCGTATAAAATATTTACAGTTTATTTCTCAATTTACAAAAATTTCGAACAAAAGTTTGCCTATTAACAAAATTATCGTTGAGTATCCTTTGGCAGCTGAGTCGTGTAAAACACAACAATACCAAGCCCCTCTTACTCCTATGTTAAATCGTACATGAGTTTTTCAGCATTAGTAGGCTCCTCGCATTCAAAAGATGCCATCATAAGATCTGCAATAGAAAAAAAGGACATAGGTTGAGTGAATCATGTATACTTTATCTCGAGTATGCAAATACAAGAATGTGAAAAAGATCACGACAAAAGTGAAAAAAAATCTATTATTCCGTACGCCGGATGTACTGACCTGCATTTAAAGTTTTTAACGCGAGAATAGAGCAAACAAACTCTAAGCGTTTGTTGCTTGACAGCATAGTATGAGGTGGGGCTGGGAATTCAGAGGATACCAGGGTGGGCGTGGGAAGGTTTGAAATAACAATGGTGGGGAAGTGACAAAATAAAAGCCAAACGTAGGGCCAAAAAACACGAGTTGCATTTGGAAGCTTTACCAGGGTGAACTGCAGTTTTTTTTATGGATACTATGCAGCTTTTCCCTTTTGATGAGAGTTGGAAAAGCAAAATAGATGCAAATAATCCCCGAAATGGTGCTGTGAAAGACTACCCTACGGTGCCGGCAGGTATTTTTCACTCCACTCTTTTTTCAAAGTATTTAGGTTGTTCAGGATTTAGGAGATGGGGATCGTCTTTCAGTTTTTATTTATTTTCTGCCTGCAACCAGACATCATGTTTTTCCTATGGATGTACATTTTCTAGAGGGAACATTTGAAGCTGATCGTTTATTTGCCCACCACTTCATTCAAATAGGATTACCCTACCATTATCACTATTGCCAGGTCAATTGAAAAGCAGACTGGTCTTTCATCCAGATAATTGGAGGTTTTTATTTTTATCCCATTGGATGGATTTGGAAAAGACGCATGTACTAAGAGCGAATGTCAAGAGGACCTCCACAATTAACACTCCAATGGAAAAAGATTTAATGGGTGACGATAATGGTACGTTTCGAATCATTTAATTAATTCCAGGTAAAATTTATGCAAATTGCGAGTTGAAGTTGGAACCACATGAAAAGATATTAACAAGTATATAAAACGAAAGAGATTCCTGCGAATATTAGGTGATACTCAAAGCTTGTTAGACATTTTCTAGAATTTCGTTTAAGTTATCGAGTTTACCTGCTATTATTGGGCTAATTAACACAATATATGCTGGCCGTAAATATTAAGTACTAATCAAGTGAACCAATTTAAGTTGTTGGCATTTGCTGTTGTTTTGAGGCTTTTGTCTGAGAGAAAATTGTTTAAGAGGCCAGGTAATCTGTATCTGTATGGGTGAATGAATATAAGGCACGTTCCATAAATAACGTCTGAGAAAATGCTTACGTTATGACTTATGAGTACAATGCTTATTGTACCGCAAAATAATTCTAATTTCTTAATTTTTAAGCTGCTTCTAATTTGGCAAAATGCGAATGTGTTCTACATTTAATTTCTCCATTGTTACTATGGCACGGTTTACAGACTACAAGGTTAGCCAGGTTTGCAATTTGACATGTATGACGTCACTCTGGCTACATTGTTTTGGTAGCATTCCAATTGAAAGCGAGCAAAAAAGACGTGATTTTTAATGAATTTTTTGTGTAATTTTTAATACAATACAATCCGCGTTTATTTTACATTAGATTTACATCACTCGTTGCAAAATTGCCACAATGGGAAAGCTGTGAGAACTAAATATCCAGAGTGACGTCACAAAATGGCGATTCAAATTACAAACCTGGCTAACCTTGTAGTCTGTAAACCGTGTTACTATGGTATCTGCCATAACTATTTCTACTATTATATTATTATAGTAGCTTAGGATTTAATCTTTAAGCACAAACTTCATTTGTGCAGGGCACATTGGATAGTAGAAATATAGGAGAAAAGGAAATAAGGAATTAATTCCAACATCATAAATGTGGTACGAGGACCTAGAGCTTAATAAGAATTCTACCTCCGGTAGTACAATTTTTGTTAGTAGAATTAATTTATCTTTGGTAAACAAATAAATGATGACATTTGGTGGATTCACATCTGCGAGTTTGTTTATAGACGTACGATTTTTCGATTAAAGTAGACAAGAACAAGGACACCTGGAATTAACCATTCAAAAGTGTTGGTTTTGTTTTTGTCAAAAGTGGTTTTTCTACGCTGATGTTTAATAATTTTTTTTAACAGGCAGGGAAAATCAAAGTTGTAAATAAGTGTGGGTTTTTACTACCTAAAATCCTTCCCTTCCAAACGGGTGCAGTTCTCGTGTACATGAAACATTTGTGCAGTTAAATCAGTAAAAGCCCGTCGAAATTCAATGTACTAATTAAATACGCGTACTGAATTTCATAGAATTAAAAATCGACTAAAGCAGATGAACAGCAGAAAGGAACTTTTAGTGCAAGTGGAAGTTGAAAATTAAAAGCGTAATTTTTCTCTGAGGATATTGAAAATATGTTCACCGAAAATACTGCTACAAATACAGAGAAAATGGTCCTTTCCTCCTATATTTTCTCGCACAAGAGGGTCTTTTGTTTTCAATGCTGTTTGTATCACTGGATATGTTCAATTATCCCTGCGAATTGGTATCAATACGTCGACACAATTAAAAAAAAAAATAAAGGAAAAAATAAATTCATACATGTTTCAGCTAGAATGATTTCATTTGGGTGTGGAAAATTTCTCGTTTGTAAATTGGTCATATCCCCGTTGGGGGAACAATTTAATTTTCAGGGAAGATAAAGGCTTAACTATAGCGTTTAATTCCCATAATTTATATAACAAAAGAATTTTTACAGTAATGAGGCTGTGTACTTAAGTTGGTAAGGGTTGCCTTTGGTTTGGTATTATAAAGAATCTGTGAAGTGTTTACTAAAAATTATTTTTGAAAATAAATAATTTTTGAATTTCTAAAAGAAACAGGTTCAGAAGAATATCGTCCAACTAATATACAGCCATGCCATTTCTATTGAAAGTATTTGAAAAGATAATTTATTCCCAGTTGTCTCATTACATTCGATTCCAGCTTGCAAATTTATTACATATTACCTTACCGTCCGACAACAGTGGGCTTGCAGTAATGGTATCTTCTTCCGGTATCAAATGGTGTGCCACAAGGATCCATTCTAATAGCCCATTTCATTTCCCATTTTCATTAACGATATTACAAGTACAGCTAAGTATTATATCAATTGTATGCGGGACGACATTCAGTTCTAAGTCCACTGCCAGCTATTATTAGCTACATAATTTGCTTCGTTATTCTATGTGTTTGTTATTCCGCTTCCACATGCCGTGGAATTTCCTTAGCAGCCATTCAGAATTCATATCCGATAATCCAAATAAGATACGGGGCATCCTTAAAATATACTCGATATTGGTGTCGGGTCGTAGGTGATGTTACGTCTCAACATTAACGTGAAACAGGTATAGGGAAAGATGCTATGGGTGCCGTAGATCATAGAGTGGCATGCCACTCGCGGAGACCAGTTGGAGCCTGAAGAGTAACCGGAAACGGCGTTCGTGGAGTTTTTTTTTTATTATTATTATGTTTTCTTTTTTTCTATTTGTCTTTCGGTCGATGTTTTGTATATTACAATAGTTAGAAAATCAAATGTATATAAATCTTTTACAACACACGGACTGTATTCCAGCTACTTGTCATGCATTCAGTGATGACATAGTATATACTAACATTAGATATGGTCGGAGAACTTGAATGTGTAAGAGTTTTGTAAACAAAATGCCTCTACCCCCCTGTGTCTCCTTAAATAAAAAAGTACTTCCCTATCAAGTATCTAGAAAATCTACTTTCTTACCTTAATAAAAATTAAATGAAATAGTAGAAAGTTTAGAGTACTCCCCAAAAATTCCCATCACCTTTAACAAATAATATAATCCTTCCTCATTATCCACCATCATGGAAAAGTGTCAAAGATCTAAAAATATTTGACAGGGAACGACTGGGACACAAGCATTTCGTCCTACAGTCTTTTACAAGTATTTAACTTTTTCAAACTTTTATAAACTTTTTTCATATTTCGCAGCAAACAGGGAATATCTTTTTTTCTTTAAAATATTCCTCGAAGCAAAAGGAAAAAATGCCCTGGAGCCTTGAAGTTGACAAAGTGGACGTTGAAAGGACGGAAACTACAATCACTGATGTCCTCGAATTTCTGTCCTGTTTTAAAATTTTCATGAAATTTGACGTGTAATTTCGTGGCAAAGACAAAAAGGAGAATCTTGCTCTTTCAGCTTTACTACTTCTCGCGGGACTATCAGGACACTTGAACTGGGCAGATGAATCTTTTTTCCGGTAGTAGAGGCAACGAGAAAAAGTTGAATTTACAAAGAGTGCTCTAAAACATAATCGCATCATTAAGTTTTATGTTTTGGAAAATGAATTTATAAAAAGGAAGGAGACAGGATAAAGTCGGGGAGGAAAATTGAAAAATCATTGAAGAAATCAAATCGAGAAATGACGTGATTTCCTTCGTCCGGATCGTCTGTATCGACTTCTTTTTTGTGAACAAATGTAAAAATATAATAAATTCGATCCCCGGCATTTAATATCACTATGAAAACGATGTAAGCTTCTTTTCTACTTCAACATGACTTCTTTGTGAAATCTCGTCTACCTAGAGGAACCAAGAACAACCTGCAGGGAATGTGATTTCATATCAGACTTCTTTTCCTCGAAGGAAAATTTATTTCACAGGGAAATTCAAAGCATCGTCCTTTTCATATATTTCTTTGCCAGAATAATTACGTCAGGAAATAAATTGAAAAGAAAAGTCAGCCACAATTCAGCGGTTTTGTCAACATGATTTCAGAAAAGTTTTTGTGTTTGGTTTATATGCGAATTTCTGTTTGGTTAACCTTTAAGAGCTTTAGTTCATCGTCAAGAATTTTTCCAAAAGAAGAATCGATTCGCTGTCTCTGGGACCAGGTTGAGATTTTTTTTATGTGGGTAATAAATTTATTTAAACGGGGAACGAATGCAGATTCATTTAAAAATGCAAATTGCTTTAATGACCAATTTATTTTAAGCTCTAAGGGTTGCAAAAAAGCTTTTCGGTAATTAAATTTCCTTTCCTTGTGAGAAAACACCCACAAATAGGAGCTATTAGCATCCATTAGTTCTTTTCACACTCGCTTGCTGTCCTCCACACATAAAAACCAAGAAATTTAAGCAGTTGGACTCATTTATTCGGCAACAGTTAATGGAAGCCCAAATAAACAACCTCTTAATTTTTTGCCACCAGCACTAAATATTCATTGGAATTCAGATAGGTACGTTTTCCCAATTATATAGATTGCAATTACATATATATATACGTAAAAATGAGTAACAGTTCGCACGAATACTTCATTATTTCTGTTCTGTTGTGGAAATTTATTCAAATTCATTTCGATAGAAAATTTATTTCCTCGCTTCTGAATTTCAAAAATGTATGGCGAATTATTTGAAATGTAAACCATCCAAGAAATCAGAGACCACCATCATATTAAACATGACAATAAAAGTATATTTTTCAGTGGCTTCTAGCTAACTTAATTGACTTTGCTGATAGGATCACAGAAGGGGAGCTTATGAGGATTCCAAATTATGTGAGAAAATTGCAAACAATTCGTGCGATTTATGATAACCCCACCTTGGACGACTTGATAAGGAGATCTAAAGGAGGCTTCACACAAAACAATTATGAAAGCTTGAACGCCATGATTTGAATAATAGCCCTCAAAACGAAATTTTGTGGTAAGAACATTGTAGATTTTGCTGCGTTTACAGGTGCCAATTTAAGGAGGAGTTACAATGGTGCAACTGCGGTTGAAGCTAAAGCGCACCTTGCAGCAGATCGTGCGGTTGAAGCAAAGACTGCGGCAAACTGAGTTACATTTGTGCTGCGCATCAAATTGTCAAAAGAAAACTTTCGCCCCATACTTGAGCTCTTTTCTTAATATTTTAGTATTTCGGACGGAACAACTCAAACAATGCAGCGTTTTCATTCACCTTTTCAATCAAATTTTTTAAACTTAATTTTAAATTTATTTTGCCATTGGCTTCCTAACCTCAAAAAACACAACACTGAATATAGCTGCGCTGCAAA
>QYTT01089725.1:50328-60970 GCA_006980735.1 Dasypogon diadema | reverse complement strand
CTCTTCCGATCTTCCTAGGAAGGTAATGGCTTATCGATTACTATCAGCATTACAAAGTAATGTATTATTTCACACAAGAATGATTATATTCATGATATATGACGTTTTAAATGATATTATAGCCGTACACTACTATGGGGAAGTTTGCAAATGGGGTTTTCTTTATTAATTTTAATAAAAAAACGCACCAGTTCACTTTTACGGTCTTATTTAATTCATTTTATAATTTTGAGTTCACAAAGTTTATTCTTCACAAAAACAAAATAGTCTCGGAATTTTCAAAATTTATGAATTTTTTTTTTTAATAGACTAACGAGATAGTGTCGAATAGAATAGTGACGTTGGACTCTCTGGTTTCTCGGTATCGACAGCTCTTTTTATTACCTCCGGAGCTTCTAGAATTTTCCTTCCCAAAATTTGGAAAGTTCGGTGCTTTTCCGGGCGCTGAAAACTATAGTGACCTCTTGCGGAAATGTGAAGTGTGAAAAGTTTTGTGAAAATGGTGGAAAATTTTATGTTGTGCCGTTGAATAAAATTATGTACTTTATGTTGTGTGTTTTTGTCCTGTGCTGAATTCTTTTATTGTCTAGAATTTCTGTAAAAACGTGATTAAGGTTATGTGACCTTGTCAAATTACTTAAAGTATTTTTCATGTAATTTTTCCTCAAAATTTTCCTTTATTTCAGATAGTAACACTGCGAGACATCTTGCTGCAATGGCGGATTTATTTTGAAGACAGAGTACATCGCGGGAACTCGTAGGATAATAAGTACCCATCTTGCAGAAGGAGCGGCATATAGGCTACTCGACTTATTCGGCTCCTAACAGCTTCAGGGTGATGTAATGGCTACTTCCCGAATCCTCGAGGCGATGTGTAATCCGGCCGAGCCATGGGATTTCTCAATCAAAAAAGGGAAGTATTGTATTACGTACTGGATTCATTAATTTGTTCTTTTTTTTCTTTTAGGTACACGACTGGATATAGCGGGATGTTTATTGAGGCGGAGAGCAAGTCCTAAAGGTAAGTTACGTCGGTGTAGTTTGGTGTCAGTTAAATGTTCTTTGTTACATCTGTTCCATGTAATAGGTGGTGGTTTGTGTAGTGCTTTATAGGAGTTGTATCGTCTTGTTACAATATAGTCAATAACTTAGTAATGGTTTAATTTTAGCATTTCAGAGAATGTCACCTTTCATTGATAAAAATAAATTTGAAAATTTATTAGCATTTCAGAGAATGTCACATTTCCTTGAATGAAAATATGGTTACAACATTATTTATTTTATAATTTGAAACACATCTTCAGTTCCATGTAAGGTCAATTTGTAAGGATAAAGCGACTATGAAGTTCTTGAGTGTTGAATGAGATTTGATGTTCATGAACCAACAAGTTAAACCATCTAAGGAAGCTACCATGTAAATCAAGAAGGATGCCAGTCGTTGGACAGCAGGTAAGGAACTTGAGAAAATTTTCTATGTTTGTGAGTAAAAGAAAAGAAAACCAGCCCTTTCAAAAAAAGAATATCAAGGGCAGATGGCAATTTACTCTACATAACAAAAATTGGACTATCGATGATTGGAAAAGGGTCATTTACTAAGATGGTGGTCGTTCACCAAATACTCAAAGATCTTCTTTTAAATATTTTCTATTTCAAATAAATACTTGTGCAAAAGTGAATTAATGATATCCTAATTTATTATTTGTTAATTTTGTGCAAAATATTAAGTGTTTGGTTCTCTTAGTTGTTTTCATCCTTACAAAATAAAATTCATTACTTTTATATTTTTCATTTACTGCGCTTGGGAAAAATTCACCTGCATCAAACAAAATTTTACAACAGAATGACGAAAGTATAAAATAGACCACAAAGCGATGAACTGTAATAAATTCAAACGTCTCACACATTACTTTTTGCTGTACTCTGTAATGTATAACAAGATCTATACCTTTTTGACAAGACAACGTTCATTATTGCTTTTATAAAATGCTAATTTTCCTGCTGGGAGAAATCGCTTGCATCAATGACATATGTAGTAATGGAAAGAGTAAGGTAACCGAGAATGTTAATTACGGAATAATGCAATGAGTACAATAGCCAAATTTTCGTTTTCTTGTTCATTTGTGTTTGTTTCTGAGTTCTGAGCGAAAACTTTATTAAAACAAAGAAGTAAAATGCAATGGCAGAAAAAATTGAACACACCATGTAAGCATTATAGGTTCAATTCTGTAATACATGAGTATAGCTATAAATGGTTACTTACTTGCTTACTGAATCGATTACTTTTACATGGCAATGTCATTGGAGGTGATGCATTCATAACTACTTTCTGCATTACCAGACAATTGATTACTTCTTCAGAAACGGAATCTCTTGCCTTTTCTAGAAAATCCTCAACCACCCCTCTGCCCCTCCTTTATCGTGAGATCTAGAATTTCAATCTTGACAAGTTCTTAAAATAATTGGTTATTTTTAAAATTTCACTAAATTTCCCGCCAAAATAGTCTATTAACGTACAGTACAAGATTTTGTATTCTTCAGAACTTGCACTTTTATTTGATATGAAACATCTATCTATGTGCCTTAGGTCGTTTTCGAGATAAACGTGATTGTTTGGCCATATTTCCAATACTTTCTTATGAAATTTATAAAAAAGTCTTTTATTTTTTTTCCGTGTTTTATTTTGCCGCAAATTTAATTGGCAAGTAAAAGATAATAAATCACCTTACTGCAGATAAGTACTTGTAAAAACTGGATGATAAATAAGAAACGCGATAAAATTATTTAGTTTAAAATTTGATAATCTTAAACGGACTGTCGGGAGTCAGGACCATCATGACGAGATTCTGAATGCTGCATCCAAAATTTGCAGTGGAGAGAATGAAGGGGAATTGTGGACATTATCAATCAACACCATCGGCAGGTCCAGCACCTGCGCACATACTTTTTCCAGCGCGGAAACGAAGCCCCTTCACAAAGTTGTATGCGATGTAGACGTCGGTCTGTCACCTCTCAACCTAAAGAACCGTAACTGGAAACCTTGGGTTCGTGAAGTGACGGATGATGACCAGAAGAACGACTCCTGGAAGCAGAAGGTACTTCATGGTAAATATGTAAATTGTCTCTAGCAGTCGGGAGTCGATCTTCGTGCATTCAATTTATAGCTTACGAAGAGTGGCTTGTTTCCAGGGTCCGAGTGATTCATGTGTGCATCCGAGACAATGTGGTCGCCACCCACAACTATAAGAAGAATATTCTTAGGGAGCGGGTAGAGGATAACTGGTGTCGGATTTGTAGTCAGGCGCTGGAAACCCTCGACGCTCGACCACATCATCATCTTGTTCTGTGCTGGTCCCGAGGGAATACACCGATTAGCACAATGCCATATGTAAGGTAGTCCACTAAAGCCTTGCATACAGACATGGTCTAGTCTAACAGATGAAGCCAGTGTATTACTATAGTCCCTAAACGTGACTGACCGAGGTGTATATTTCTCTAGTGTCGGTTATGCAAAAGTATAGTCTTCTGCATACCTGGTGAGGAAGACGTTGAACATACCATCCACCTAAACGGCAATAATCCCCATCCTCCATCAGTCAATAGAGTTACCGACGGTTACCGTCAAGCCCCTGAGAATTGGGCCTTTGGCCCGCCCAGTAAGGTTTTTTCCCCAGAGCTCTACATCCGCTCTGCAAATAACAATGTAATAGGTCATTTTTACCTTAAAGCCAAGGTACCGAAAATGAAAGAGCCTTTACGTCTTTTAAAGAGCTCCATATGTCTGCCAGATTCCTTAATACTTTCTTATTTCTTTGTAACGGCTGTTTCGCAGAATTTTCCTTAAGTAATAATTTCTACAAAAGGATAAATTCTAATACACATCACTTTGATTTTACCTTATTAAAGCGATCTGAATTTAATGAATAAAATAAATAAATTCAATTAAAAACAAACGCGCTTCCATTTGAGTACCCTGAATTTTTGATTTTCCCAAAAGCTTTTGAACAGAACCATCTACTATTGACTAGACTAGTTTTGAAAGCTTTGTAATTTTCCTGGATGAAAATAACTTTTCTCTGTGACGTCAAGAGATTTTTAGAAGCGGTAGTGTAGTGAGCAGTTCGTGGCGCCATAGAGATGGTGTGACTTTTAAAATAATTAGTTTTTGTGAAACAAGTCCAGATTTTCTTTCATCATGAAGTTTGCGGAACATTTATCGGCTCACATAACACCGGAGTGGCGTAAACAGTACATCAATTATGAGGTTTGTTGAAAATTTCCACTCTAGACAGGCTCGTTTTGACATTTGACATAATTTGCAAGTTTTCTCAAATTTCCACAGTTTTCGAACGCATGCGCTCTAATGCCTCAACGACAAAAAAAGTGTAGATTGTGACAATTCGAAAAGCCGGCTTTTGTTGACATGTGCTTGCTGATGTTTGTAAACACAACACACGTGTTTTAACTCATATGTGCGCTAGCTGTAGTGTTTTTATTCAGTTTAACGTGTATATGTGGCACGCAATCGTAAAATTTATTATTGCTTGTGGCTGCTCTTACAGGGTGCTTATAACGGCCGGATTTCTTATCAATTTCAGTTGCAATAAATTTTACTACAAATTTTGTTTCCATACATTTAATATCTTTGCCAAAGAATATTTGCGTATCGAATTTTAATAATAAATATTGATAGCACTTTAAAAAAAAAGCACAAATAAGTACAAAGCTCGTTATAGCGTTCAAATTCTTACACCCAATTTAGACTAGAGACTAGAGGGATTTTTCCGCATGGGGATCCAATTCTTGCGAGAGGGAAGTGAAGGAACGAGCGGAAAAACCGTCACGCGTTGATCACTCACTGCATCGGTTTTCTGGGTTTTCGTTCTCTCTCTATTGGCTCTTGCGTGCGTCTTGACGGCACTAACACAGGGAAAAATCCCCATCGTCTAAATCCGCACTTAGTAATCAATGATTTTAACAAAATCATTATTAACTTTAATACAATGAGAATGGAAAAAATAGAAAATAATGCAAAAGAAAAGAAAACGATTATAGGCCTTCGAATGTATGTATCTTAAATTAAAAAGACTTTGATAATGAGCCAATTGAGCGTCTTAACGACAAGAAGATGATATAATTAAAAAGTTATCAGGGACCTAATTTATTGACAATCTCAAACATCATTTGAGTTATTTTGAAATTTAGGTAATTACTCTTAAATTCAATCTATTCCCTATTCCAAGCTATTTGATCAGTTCGCAATAAACCCATCTTGGTTTCGCAGTGCAGTGTAGTAAAATACTATTTTCATACTTGGAAAATTTTTTACTTAAAAATCACGGTCGTTAGTGGAGCCTGCTGTCGAACCCACTTACTGACGTAATTTAGAAGATGTAAAATCAAATTTTCCCTTGACTCAATTAGCAATTAACATCGGGTCAGAATTAAAATTATCATAGCTGGAGTAGAAGTGTGTATCGTTATAAGCAAGGGCAGTTGGACATCAGCAGCGTAAAGTAAATAATTAATGTTCAAATATAATAGCAGCGGACCCAAAATCGATCGTTGTGGTGCTCCAGAGAAGAGAGGTTTACATCGAGAAAGCTTTCCACCGACATTACATATATGATATCGATCTGAGAGATGGAAGTAGATATATATTGACAGCAGAATTAGATAGTTTGGAATACATCCTCATGCTTAGTGTCCTAGACTTTTCACAAAAACCCAATTAAATTTCCTGCAGAAGCTTTTACCACTAAGAGAAACTCTAACAAAAATCTTGTTGCCTTCTCGTGGAGTCCAGAAGTTCATTCATTTATTTAAAGCATTAAAGTGAACAACTGGCAACCAATATAAGTTTCCTCAGCTTTAGATACTCAAACCAACACAGTTTAGCCAACAGCAGATCCAAAGTCATGCTCATTAATCGAGTGAATTCATTTGTCGACTTTAAAGGTTTAAATGAATGAATGAACCTCTGGGATCCACGAGAAGGCAACAGGAGTGAGAAGAAAGATGAACAAATTTTTGTTAAAGAAGGTTTCTCTATATGACTGCGTGCTTAGTGCTTCTACCCATTCATATTATCATTTAATTGATTAAATAAAAATCCTTCAAGAATTTTTGATAGAATTGAAAGAATACTGATTCATCTATGATCACTTGGACAACCTGCTTTTCGTGAGTAATTGCCCTCGATAGTTAATGATTCTATGTATAACGATTCTATCCTGTCATCGACGTGCGCTGGTATGCGACGGTTGCTGTAGGTGTGGGTTTGAGGTGTTTATTGGCCTGTGTTCGAAGTGGCAACATTTTTTGAGCATGTTGAGAACTAGATGGGTATCATCAACTCTGAATTTGGTAGTTTAGGTTTGTTTACGGGATCAGGCTTATAAGCATTTTGTTTAGCTGGGGTTTGTACCGATAATTTCCCTCGAGATATTAATGAATTTGGTGATTTGATTGTCTTTGAATTTGTTTATTAAAAAACCGGGCTGGAGGTTGATGGGATAATCACAAAAATGGCCGTGTTTGTTGTTTCCCCAGGAGTTTATTTGAGGTAACATATTTTCCTCCTTCTCGTTGTCCATTTCCTTCTATTTTCGGACTCCTGACTTGGAAAGCTCGTGTTTCGAACTAGCACTTTTTTCGCCTCTTTTGGTGCCGAATATCTCAGGCTAAGTATCGACAGAAATAAGATGCTGATAAAACATGCAGCTCGTTGAGTAGAAAACTTCTCTATATGACAGTTACAGCTGCTGGTCTCGAGAAATTTTACCCAAATATTTGCTGATAAATTGCCACTGAAATTCCGTAAAGTAAACAAATCTTGAGGTTAATATAAACAAATCTTAAGTTTAGTAGCTCTGAATTTCCCAAGATAATTTTTCAGTACAAATTTTACATAAACAAAAATACTGATAACGCCCGATCTCCGAGCTATTAATTTAAACAAACCCGAATGTATCAAATTACCAAACTCCGAGTGATAAATTTCACAATTTGACGCAATCTCAGATCCGATAATGTAATTCAAATTTCACAATCTGTGCAATCTCAGGCGATCTCATGACGGAATCTTAGGGTGGAAAAGGTGCTATTCGGAAAATGCAAGTCAGGAATTCGAAAATATCTACAAGGAAATGGGATGTTACCTCAAATTTAGCAAAAGCCTTTTGAAACACGATAGAATTTTCTCATGAAACCAAATTCCACAATAGTGTCTAGTGACACTATCTTTTTACCTATCCTTTTTGTAGAATTTTGCGCATTATTTCTGCACTTACAGTAGACCAGTTAGTTCCAGATAATGCCGCTTCTGTTGCAGATGTATATATTTGTCGATTTTGTTAAACTTTCCGAACAATTATCCGCTCGTCAATACACAATATACCTCTATACATGAGGATTACATCTGTATACTCTGCTTTATTTTTTTTAATCAAAGATAACTCTATGTTTTAGAAGATTTTAAGTTTTTAAATGCTACCAAAATCCCACCAATTTTGTTCTTTGTGGATTTCCAAAAAAATAATAATAACGAAAATAATTGGCTAAAATATTTCAGATAAATCCCTTAATGCTCTAGCAAAATATCGAAAAAATCTCAGATAGCAGGTATTGAAAAGTTTCGAAAATCGATAGATTTTCAATGGGGTGATCCCCAAAGTAAAATTTAACTGTAAATTTTGCGAATTTTTCGAGCTTTGAGATCTCCGCCCTGCTGAAAGGGTGAAAACAGATTATTAATGATACTGTAAAGCTTCACCAAAATCGTCGTCTTCGGATTGGGAGCCTTCCCTCGTCAGTTGTGGCGGAGAATAAAACTTTTAATCTTGATCAAATCTTGATCCTGAGTTAATCCCATATTACCTGAGTTAATCCCACATTACCTTGATCCTGAGTTAATCCCACATTACCTATGCTCCGAGGTTAGGAAATTCCTTTTAGTGTGGCTACCTAAATGAGAAGGATTAGTGGTAATTAGTGAAATAGTGAACTTACCTGCTATGTGCCGTCCTTTTTTTTGTCCATCTTAGAACTTGGTTCTGCAAAGGAACTTCTTTTATCTTGTAGATCGTAATACAACGTGGACGAAATTACGTGTAGAGAGAAAGTTGGGATCTTGGAGGCCTAAGCATTTCTTCTCCGCTGTGGTCCATTCTGAGCAGCCATCCCCTAACCACCTAATAGGAAAACTTACAATTGTACTTCCTGTGCATCTGGAGAAATTAAAAATTCTAAAATTACTTACTGTAATTGGCTAATCTACTCTCTGAAGCACTATCAGCTGAACGAGATTAATCTCGCAACATTTCCCTCCTAATCAAGGATGTACAGGATGTACAGGCATACACATGATGAAAGTGGAATATTTCATTATAATAGCAAATTAAATCAAAGTTCAACAAAAGTAAGCATTATTAGTCGGTAGGTAATTATATAGGTAGTACTGGCTAAGAATATCAGAATATAGATAGAATATCGCTAACTAGAATTCATATTGAAATAGTGGAAGAATTGAGTTACTTACCAGAAATCCCATGTTAGGCAAAGCATCACGAATGCTTTAAATCATACCTAAAATACGGAAGTGTGAATGTATTTACCTTTATAAAAGTACCCAAAGTTTAAATTTTCAAAAACAGTATTACTTACCAAGCAAGAATGTCCTCCAGAGTGGTTAAACACAGTCTCTCACTTCTAACCTCAACACCGACACCAGAAAACTCGAAAATATTTAACGAACTTCAACTTCAACACGAAATCTCGTATGGAATCGAGTTACCTGTAACCTGTAACCCGAAGCGCATCTTTTTAAACAAATGCGGCCCGAAAATTCATCACACAAAGAATTTTGCAAAACTACGCTACACCTGTCAAACATTTTTCATTCTCAAAATTTCAGTGAAAAGAAAATTTTCCCAGGAAAATTAATTACACCAGCGAGTTGCTGACGTCACAAATAACAAGAAAATTTTAAAATATGAATTATAAAAACCAAACCGATTAGAACCAGTAGGAAGCGATTCTAGAACTTTGCAAAAATAGGGGCC
Source organism: Dasypogon diadema (assembly GCA_006980735.1). NCBI lineage: Eukaryota > Metazoa > Arthropoda > Insecta > Diptera > Asilidae > Dasypogon > Dasypogon diadema. The sequence goes on along the minus strand of QYTT01089725.1, from coordinate 51,911 downwards.
GGTAGTTCCAATAGGGGCGACTTTTATATAAAAAGCTTCGGTAGGTGAAGCAGGTAACTTTAGTCTTTGAGGCCACCATTTGAGAGTTGCTGCCAAGTTGTCGCCGAAGTAAAAAGTAAGCAGTGTGGAGTGAAGTTGAACAACAAAAAAGTAAGAAAAGAAAGTGGAAACAACAAAGTACAGTGGGTGGAAAAGAAACATTAATTGAGTCGGATCGAAAAATGAAACACATGAAATTTGGAAAAGGGGTTAGAGATTGAGACGAAGGAATCACCCTGGAGGAGACGGAGATAAAGAGAAATTGTGCGGAGAATATAAGATAAGTACCTTCTTTTCCATTTATTATTTATCTTTCATTGGTGCTTCACTAAATTTATAATTCGTGCTGCCTTGTCGGTTTGCCGGTTAGTGTTGGTTAACCTCACTTTTGGTTATCGTGAAATCACGTTTATTGAGAATTAAAATTTTCTTTAGAGTCTAGATGGAATCTTGAATAAACTGAGTGTTGCGAAGGGTTAATTTAAATAAGAATTTCCTTTTCTTAGAAATTGAGTGAAATTGGTATTAGGTTAGTTGCTGCAGTGTATTAAATAAAATAAGACTTTGAACTAAAGTTCGGTGTTATTGGAATTTTTCCAAATTTGTTGTGAGTCCCAATAAACTTCCCTTTTCGAGTTCGTAGACCTCGTTAAAACTACGTGGTGCTCAACAGGGTGTGAAGGCCGACGGAAGCACCCAGCCCTTCCTCCAATCTAGCCGTCGGAATAATCGCGCACTCACTCGCTGTGAAGTCGAGAGAAATTAATTTCAAAGCATGTATCCCCCAAGGTTCCCTTATTGCACCAAAATGTAATTGAAAAGTACGAAGTTGTCACATAGATTGAAATCTTAGTCGCTAATGTAGGGAGCTCCGGTTTAAAACGAAATTACATATGACGGTGTGTACCTTTAAAAGCTTATTAAATTTAATAAGAAAACAAAGAAAGATTACCACTGCTCGAAATCACTAGTCTTTATTGAAACTCTTAGTACCAGAACAAAGATTTTAACGTACACATAAGTAGCTTATCAAACCAATTATTTTCTACTCATATCTCAATTTCGTTTACAATCTCACCCATTGTAGCGAAAGAGAAATATATGAAAAGGAAAATTCAAGGAATAACAACTACATCAGTACATCATGAGTAAAGTACCAAAACTCAATCCGATTATGATGTCTTTGATGAAATAAGTTAAGTACAAGTATAATAGGAAAGCATAGGAAAACAGCAAAAATTGTATATTTATTGAAAATCATAATTTTCATAATCAGATTTCAGGATAAGCAAGACTATAAAGTGATAAATCCTGCACTTTATTGTTAACATTGAGCAATGCTTCCTCATCGGATTTTTCATCTTGTACTGTCTCCTCTTTGACCAAGGTGCTGCAGCTGTTCATAGTTAGTTGCAGGAACTTGTATTGCTGGCCAAGTTCAAATCGACAGAACCGGGGATGGTTTTTTAAAGGCCTTAATTGGTGTACAAGATCGCACTAAAGTTAATCCATTCTCGATATTTCAGTTGCCATCCAATCCACCA
>QYTT01089725.1:11718-28174 GCA_006980735.1 Dasypogon diadema | reverse complement strand
CCATTTTACTGATGAGAATAATTGTACTTGCGAACACTGGGAATCTCGTGCAAAAATGTGTGGCTTACTTAGACATTTGTCAGGTTAAAATTTCCCAACTTCCTCTACCCTTAACTTCCCTCTGCCCCTAGGCTGTGCTGTGTGCTTCATAGGGTCATAGGGTGATGAACTTTGGTCAAACTTCAGAGATGGGAATGGGCTAAGGTGTTAGAGTGTATATAACTTCAGCATCTCCAAACCCGAAGACTAGGCATCGTCGTCGAAGGTCGAATATTATCCACTCGTCAACAGATGTAGACCACCAGACTCTTCTAAACGTTCTCTCCAGACCACCGATACGACTTCCTCTGTACCAAAGAATTCGGAAAACTCTGTCGACTTCGAGGAGACCGAGTCGATGAATCTTAAAGCAGCCCCACAACATAGTTCAACTCCAGTTCGGTCCCCTCTGGTAAAGCCTAATTCAAATAATGGCGAATGGCACTTTACAAGCTTAGTCGTCGAGGAAATTATAATTCAGGGTGCCATACCATCGACCACTAGCCTTACAATAGAAGGACTCTTAGACCGAAATCCATACGAATTCGGTCTGGACACAGGAGTAACCCTATCCATAGTACATCCTAAATTCTTCGACCGTTTTGCAATGAATCAGCTGAAACCTTCACCAATACGTGCCCGCAGTGTAACGGGGAGAGTATAGAGATGATAAACGTGGAAATTCAGTTAAAAAACTGTAGAACACTGCACGAAGTATAGGTGGCCAGGATTGAGTCAGTGTACCTGTTAGGAGTTGACTTTCTCTGTTACCATAGGTGTCTCTTAGACTTTCAGGAAAATATCCTTCACATTAGCTTAAGCGAAAACCTCTTGCCGGCAGTTTGGACAAAAACTTTAATCTCCTCGTTTGGGACCACTTATTTTCGAGGCGGGTGGAAAACACATTCCGATTCGTATCGCTAATATGTCGAAAAGTGACGTTTTTTGTTGCTCAGGGACATCTCGTTGGAGAGTTAATGCCATTTACTTTAGTTATAAGTATGAAGGCGCACTTCTTAGCATGGAGCCGAGGACTATTTACCCATCTTCGCATTAAACTTTCACACATTTCGAGAAATGCGTTAAGATTGGGCTCCCCAACAAGCATGCAATACAAGTAAATGCTAACAGGTTAATCAGTAAAAAGGACTGAAAATTGCCTAATCCATAACATATAGTCATAAAGTCATAGAACCATGTGAAGACGATTCTAAAGCACATCCTTAGAAACACTCAGGTCAAAGTGCTCTGCAATACGGTTAACCGCCATACACATACGATTAATGGGCTCATACTTACCGTGATTAATTCTGGAGAAGTTAACCGATAAAAGAGGGACGCCCCTGAAACGAGGATCATTAGCTCTAAAGGATACCCTGTCCAGGAGCTCCGAAGAATCGATACTCGCGTTCAAGACCATACAAATAAGATTAAGGCGCTCACGATAGGGTTATAAGAATATGGGGTCGTCCCAAGGCAGATTATTAAGCGCGACTCTAATGAACCTACGCTGAACTAATTCAATGCGGTCGATAGAAGGGATTCCACACCTGGGACGCATACTCCAGCAGTGGTCTAACAAACGAGTTGTATAACATCAAAAAGAACAGACGACTAGAAAACCTCCTGGACCAACGCCTTACAAAACCAAGCATAGAGTTACGTCTATTAACCACATAATTAATATGGGAGATGAAGTTAAGCTTCTGATCGAGCTTCACCCCAAGGGCAACCACCGATTGCACACGAAGAATGATGTTCATGGCAAATCTGTAGTCATAACCGACGGTGTTACGCTTTCTAAAAAACGACATGACCTAACATTTATGTATGTTGAGCTCCAAGTTGTTGTGCCCACAGCAAGTATAAAAAACACTTAAGTCCTCCTGAAGAGAAGCACAGTCATCGATGTCGTCGATAAAGGAGAAGATTTTCATATCATCGGAATAAATTAACACATTGTAGTGTCTCAACAGATGCACAACATCGTCAATGGAAAGTACAAAGATAAGGGAGCCAAGATGATTGCCCTGAGGCACATCCGAGGTGGCCCTTACTCAAGATTAAAGTCGGAAATCCAAGTTTTCGTAATTTGAGTAAGATGACCGAATGCTACAGTTGATCAAAGGCCTTACTGAAGTCTGTATAAATGCATTCAGTTTTATAGCTTTTTACTAAAACCAGATATTGTCTTGGAGGTAAAATCCAATAGGTTCGTTGTAGTAGACCTACCTGACACAAAGCCATGTGAAAGAATTATGGATTCGAACAGTTTGGGTACGTTCCTATTGCCCTTTTTGTGAGTGGGTATAATGAAGGAGTTCTTCCATAATCTAGGAAAACATCCATTACTAAGAGATTTCTGAAAAAGAATCCGGAGAGGGACAATTAAGGCATCGGAGCAAGATTCAACCACCGCTGAAGGCACACCATCAGGGCCCGAAGTAAAGTCAAAGGACAGATCACTTATGTGAGGGGCAATGAGGTCCTCAGAGACAGCCAGAGATATGTTATATGATATGGATAGTTGTCAATATGTCCAAAGTTGTCAACATCTGTTTAAAAATCAGGAGACAGAACCGCACCCTCAAAAAATGGCAAACATATTGCAGATGTCATGTGTGTCACCACTGGAACGCCCAACAAAGGACATGGATGAAGGATAATTATCAGCTTTCCTCATAGTGTTAACGAACTTCTAGAAGGAACGAGGACCACTATACAGATTGTCACGTATATTGACAATGTACTCTTCGTATAGAACAGACGAGTGCTATTAAACCATGGAGGCGAAGATGAATGAACTCTCAGCCGCTCGAATGGAATCCAGGAGGTAAACACCTCGAAAATCTCGACGTAAAATGTATTAACATCCTTATCGATGTCTTCCATTGCATAGCAAAGCTCTGAAGTCAATAAAATACAATTCTATTCGACAAATCCGCTAAAATAAGGGGGGAGGGGGGTGATAAGAATCGGCAGTTAACAGAACAGTTGAGCTGGGTTCAACCACTATGTTACTCATCATGTGCAAACCCAAGGAAGCAATAGCATCCAGAAACTGATATTTTCTAGGTGAGAGGTTACGGAAATGACTTAAAAAAATTCCGTAAATTGCCACGAACGCACACACTCACTCTCCTAATTCAGTGAAATTCACCACAGCAAGTTGACAGGAAATTGACAAGTGCCGTGTTCCTGACATTTGTCCCATTTGGTATTTCAATTTTGCAGGGAAACCTTTCGGATGTAAAGTTTGTAATAATACTTGGTTCAAAAAGAAATTATACAAAACATCAAACAAAGGGAATTTCAGTGGAAAATAAACCTCGCATTTTTAACACCGACGTTGACAAATTAAAACGTCAAACGAAATATCATGTCAGTAGCAGAGTGAACGTTCTTTGTAATTTCAAAATGACCTGGCCGAAATTACGTAATTGTGACCATAGTGTGAACATGTTGTAAGGCAGTCCCTTTTGCTTACCGCAGATATTTTCATAACCAGAATTTCGCTTTCCATCAAAATAACCAAATGGTAAACGATTTCATAAATCTTAAAATGCCTTTTTTGTGTTCTTTGAGTATTGGTCGGACTGTGCAGAACAGTCTTGAAAATGTAAGGGATTTGGGCAACAATTTATCTCTTCTACCTACTTGATGGGACTACCCTAAATCATCCACCGCAATATTAGGATTTATTTATCTTGTATTATGTTGAGGAAGACAAGCAAAATTCTGTAGGCTGTAGGGGAACACTTCCTATTAAGGAACCACTTTAAACGTTGCAGCTTTTATCCGAATTATTACGTTAGTTCCGGTTTACTACAGTCAAGCTATATAAGCAAGGTTCATTAACGCTAATCTCATGGGGAAAAGTCCCATCATGAAGCATATAAGGTCGCTACATTAGTTTTATTTTCTTTCTTACATGTCCTCTGCCAAAAATCTACTGCCGGCTGTTTATCTGCATGCGATCCCTTGTGACCAAAACTTGTGGATTTCCATTGTAAAACTGGAATAGACACTTATCCGGTCTCGACGGACAATCCCTGGTTCTATTTGTGGATTATATCCTCAATAGTATCGTCCTGCTACGCCTACACATGGGATATAAAAATGGATTGGGGCCTCTTCGATGCCAAAGCTGGGGATAATAAATTCCTACGAGAGGAAATTGTTTACTCCTCGACAGTAAGTTCATGCATGGATTTAATATATGCAACGGTGTCTGTTCACACTCGAAAATATTTAAATGATGCCAATTCCTATATTTCAGTGGTTTTATTACTTTGCCATTGTGGAGGATTTGATTCTTCGGTTCGGTTGGACCCTGTCGATGAGCCTCATTGAAGCTGGATATATTGAGGTGGACGTTATGGTCACTATCCTAAGTCCCATTGAAGTATTTCGTCGATTCATCTGGAATTACTTTCGATTAGAAAATGAACACTTGAATAATTGCGGCAAATTCAGAGCTGTACGGGATATTTCTGTGGCACCGATGGATTCTTCAGATCAGGTAATTGAACAATAGACAAGGTCGAGTGCTTGTTTTGGAGTGCGGTTTGTTTTCTTCCAGACAACGATCCTACGTATGATGGATGAAGAGGATGGGGTAGTTAATCGCCGCAACAGAGATCGAAATGCTACCAAGAAACGCACAGAGCATCGATTGATGATGCTGGAAGGTGACTCTATCGAGGAACTGGATGCATAGGAGCAGAACAAAGATCCAGTCTCATGTCAACCAACCTTAGCAAACTAAACCAAAACATTTTATCGTCGTCGCCTTCAATTTGATAAATTGTGTCCTACGTGACTTCTGTGTCAATTTTATATTTGTTACTGAATGTTATCTCTGGGCGAGATATAATAAAATTTTAAATGTGTGTTCATCGTGTCTTTGTACAGTGACACATTCATTATCCCTTGGAAGACTTGCCTTTCTGAAGGTACTCTGGTAAGCATTTTGGCCTTAATTAATCTGCGGGGTATTCAATTTGCTCCATTAACGGGCTTAAATACGTTTCTGATGGGTAGGGATCCGAAAAGTTTCTTTCTCCGCGGGGTCCTTTGGGGTGGGCACAAGAAACAAATGCAAAGTCAATTATTTGCGGCTTTTTGCAGATGTGATACTTCAGAGAAACTTAGGATGCCTCAACTGAAGGTGAACAGTTTACGCCCTGCCTTTGAAAGGAAATTTGCTTAAGTTGGAAGTTAACTTCTGTTTTTGTATTGATTTAATGAACCGATTTGATAAAGGCCGCATAATTTCCGCAATTAAACTGTTTGTTTCATTAGAAAATCTACTCTGACTCGAGGAAATTGAAAACTTTCTTGTCTCTGAGATACTTGGTCTCCTTTTGCTACCAACTTAGTGGTGTTTGTAAATTTCAAGTTTGCTTTTAGAGTACTCGATGTCGTCAAATCCTATCGAAAAATGTAGTAAAGTTTCCGGTTGGAAAGGGGTTGCTTTTGTACCTTGCCAACTTATTCAGTCGTTTTATATAATGGGACGGATTTTGAACCAGTCGAAAAGTAGTACTGGTACGTACCCTTAACTACTTTGTTTTTAGTTAATCCTTATTATTCACGATTGTATGACATTAATGGTCTTCTCTTTTATTAGGGATGCCCTGAATTAAGGATCTTCATCCAATTTCAATAAATCTTAAATGTGTCTCCAGAGGCAACACTAGAAAACTTGAATGGTAAGTGTCTCATAAAGTTACTAACGAGGATAAAATTAAGCACTTACATGTGTCAAGGTTTTATTTTAGGCATTATAATACTCCCACCGTTAGTAATAATAGCCATTAGCTTAATAAATCCAATTGTTGTAGACGGGCTTTTTTTTGACGGTACAGCCAAAGCTCAGGGGATGCCCTATGATGCTATAGTACAGGCTTGACGAAAAGGAGAATATGAAAGTGAGGAAATGAATTAGGATGTTGGTGCATATTCTGTTTGAATAGCTGCGGCCTGGGGAAACATCCATATAGTTCGGCTCAAGGATTTTCAGAACTTACTGTTCTGAAGGACAAAAGGGTGAACACGGCTCAAAGTGTGGGTATCATGCGGAGAGATTGATGTACAATGAATCAGGGACTTACTGATTAAATGTAGATTTTTCAAGGGCAAGAGCTTCAATGGAGCTGGATCCGAGTAAACCACTAATCGTTAACCAAATATTGAACCGAATTCCCCGATCATTTTTTCCTGATAGTTACTTCGTAAAGTTGAGTTTCCGTTGATTTTTGATGAAAATGTTAGAGGGTGGGTTGGTTTCTAAAGAAAGAACAGATTGCTGAAGCAAACGAAAATTATTTTTATTTTTTTCTCTGACAGACGACGACAGCATACTAACTAGATCAGATAACTCAACTCACTCAATGAAATTAGGTGCAATCCAAAATCCACTTCCTGGTATGGTTCAAGAGTAAGGGGTGGTGGACAAACATTTGTGATTGAGCGAGTGATTTACCCTGAGGCTGTCTTGAGATGTAACTCTAATAACTCTCCTCGTGTTCCATTTTTGTGGAGGAAGATTTCGCTCTTGATGAGTGCAAACGTACTAAGATTACTGCATAGGGTTTAATTCCAAGTCTTCCTTTTATTTTTTGAATAACCATAAACGGACCACAGAAATCCACGCCGACGTTGATAAAGGATGATCCAGAACCCGATGAGCCTAAGAGCCGGTAAGTCGCCCATCAATTGTTAGTGAACGATATTATTTTGAGCGAAAACACCATACGCAATTCCCAACTATTTTCTTGCAAATATTGCGTCCTCATATTAGCCAAAATCGTTGTCTGATATGATTGAAAAGTGCTAAGATTCTCAATGTGTAGGTTCCAACGATGTTCATATTGCACAAGCAGAGTACAAAAATAATGCTAGCTTTCGAGCACCATCGGGAATTTCTGATCACAAAGATGATTTGCCTTACGAAGTCAGCCACCATATAATACGTGTTATGCCTGTTGAATTCAGAAAGGGATTTAAACTGAACATTCGCAGCTGTACCTTTGTCATTGTTTCTCACCTTATTTGTTAATTGACCCAGCAAAAAGGCCGCACATAATTCAAGCCTGGAAATAATTAGTGTACAGATTAGGCGCTATTCTCGATTTTCCAAAAGGTTGCCATATGAAATAATTGCCATTAGTCTGTCAGTCCCTCGGAGATATACAGATAGTCACAAAAGTATTGGGACGCTCATTTTCTCGAGAAATTTCCCGTTACAAATCGCTAAAAAAACTACTTTTGGGAAAAAAGTGCTATAATAGAGAAAGAATAGTGCATAGACATTTATATAGCAATAACAAAAATATATTTTTCATACAAAAATAAAAAAAATCTTTTTCAAGAAACTCCAATCATTAAAATTGAAAGCAACAAAAGTATTGGGACGTTCAATTCCTGGAAGGCAATCTCATAGGAATACCGTTAGAAATGGTAAATTTTGAAATGTTATCCATCTTAACGCAAAGTAAAGTAGTTCTGTGTAATTCTTTGTGAAAAGCGGTTGAACCTTAATTGCAAGTCATTAGTTGTCCAAGTTACATTTTTATTATGGGTCGAAAACAAAAGGAATTAACAAATGAAGAAAAAGAAATTGTTATAAATTCACACCTCCAGGGAAAATCATTGACTGAAATCGGAAGAACAATTAATAGAAGTAAACAAACTGTGTTCAATGTAGTTAAAAAGTATAAAGAACAGAAAACAATTTTGAACAAGAACCGGTGTGGCAGACCGAAGATTTTTAGTGAAAGGGAATGCCGCCGCAAAATTGTGAATAAAATTAAATCGGATCCCAAAAAAAGTGCTCCTAAAGTTGCAGCAGAGATTAGGGAGGAGTGTGGAAAAAATTGCCACCCGATAACTATTAGAAGAGTGTTGAAAAAGTATGGTTATCACGGTCGTGTCGCTAGGAGAAAGCTCTTGATTAGTGTGATAAATAGGAAAGCACGCCTTCAGTTCGTGGAAAAACATAAAAATAGTGGCATGTCTTTCTGGAAAAGAGTAATTTTTAGTTTACGCTTGCAGGATGTAGCGGTAAAGAAATTGTGTGTAGACAGAAGCGCGCTGAATGGAATCCACGTAACCTTCAGCCAACTGTTAAATATGGGGGTGGTTCTGTGATGGTGTGGGGATGTATGGGGTACAATGGGGTGGGTAATTTGGTATTTATAGAAGGAATAATGGACCATAAAAAGTACATAGATATTTTGAAAAACAATCTTAAGTCAAGTGCTCGTAAATTGGGGATTGAAGACACATTCATATTTCAACAAGATAACGACCCCAAACATACCGCCCACAACGCAAAGCTTTGGGTTTTATATAACGTCCCCGCACAACTGCACTCGCCTCCCCAGTCCCCTGATTTAAATCCCATTGAACATTTGTGGGCTACATTGGGAAAAAAAGTTAAAGAACGAAAGCCACAAAGGATTTCTGATTTGAAAAACATTTTAAAGGAAGAATGGGGGAAAATACAGCCATCGGAGACCAAAAAATTGGTGGAATCAATGCCAATGCGTTTGGATGAGGTTAGAAAAAGAAAAGGCTACCCGACCAGATTTTAAGGTAACATGAAAAAGTAATAATACTTGTAATATTTTTACAGTTTAACTTTTTTCAGAAATCGTCCCAATACTTTTGTTGCTTTTAATTTTTATGATTGGAGTTTCTTGGAAAAGATTTTTTTGTTTTTGTATGAAAAATATATTTTTGTTATTGTTATATAAATGTCTATGCACTATTCTTTCTCTATTATAGCACTTTTTTCCCAAAAGTAGTTTTTTTTAGCGATTTGTAACGGAAAATTTCTCAAGAAAGTGAGCGTCCCAATACTTTTGTGACTATCTGTATGTGCAACAGCCATATCTCTTTTTCCCTCTCCAAGCACATGTAATTGAAGCTCCCGCAGGTGAGCCTCTGCAACAGGTATGATACATCCAGAAACTTTAAATGTTGAGAGCAGCGATAGTTACTGATTGAAGACGTTCCAAAAATCTTCATAAAGCATTTTGCAAGAAAGGGTGGCTGGTGCGCAGAATCCAAGGGGATCGTAAGTTAATGCTGATTCTTGAAAATACCGAGCGTTCAGTATATAGTGGATGGATTGCGAGTCCATCTATTGGAATTATGATCAGCTGATCAGTTTGTGTTCTCCATACAGGGCTAAAGAATTCTCGATGATTATCATCTACGTTAGAAAAGATTTAAGAAACATTACTTGAACATTTCGGCAACTGAAAGCATCCTCGCGTGAGAATATTTATAATGATGATGATTGATGCAGGGTGCCTGTAAGGAAATCACCCACGTAAAAATCGGTTAATATTTTAACGGATGCCGTCTGTTCCATTAAGCGCCACTTGTTTCAAAGCACGAGCCAGCTCGTTCGCCAGCAAGCTGGACGGTAATGTTTACAGATTGAGGAGCAGATACAACTGACACTGAATTAATTTTATGACCTCAAGAATGAATGATTCCAATGTACCATAGTTGCCCTCGAAGGAACCCCTTGTTTTTGGATCACGCTGTGTTTCATTGAGCCATTCGAGCTCCGATTGTACTGCATCAAACGTGCTATATGTTAACTGTAACTGAAGTCTGTTATGAATCGATGTGAGCTCGTTCTCATCCATCGTGAATCTACGATCGTGCAGAATGCTTTGAAAAAGGTTTCATCAATTTCGTTCAAGCAAAAACAATAGATGCATGCTCTACATGCCAGTCAGGATGAGCGGTTTGGGTCTCAGTGACCTGGTTGTGAAATAGAAGTGCCTTCAGTCTAGACCATCTACCCGAGTGTTCTGCCAGAGGAATATTGCGATTTCTCGACTATTGATGAATGTATTGGGAGGTCGTAGTTCAGGGGAGCATTTTTAACTGCTCTTCGTCCGGCCGCCTTTTGCTTCCGACTGGTCCCAGGATCTGATCTGCACGATTCAGACCTGGAGCAGACCCAGGTTAGCATTCCGTTCTCATGTGGAACGAACTGATCACCTCCGTACTGAGTATCAGTGACCTTGGGGTTCGGTTGGGGGACACTTTCGTGTTGAGTCGCCCGCCACACACACCGTTCAGCCCACTTACAACACAGGTATTTCGGGATATCTATTTGAACATGTGACCCCTGCAGGGATCCAGTCTGGGTAGATATCGTGCTCACCTCGGGATGGATTTGGGCATGATTGAGCCGATAACTAGTAGAGTAATCTACAGTTATCCGTCCAATTACAAAGGCTGTGATGTGGCTTTCAAACTGCTGCATCACAGTCTTATGCATTCAAACCAGCTTTCGAATATAGACCGGCAGTTTCAGCGGGTTTTTCCACCCCGCAATGGGTGGGGTACTCTCTTCCACAGGTACTTTTCCTGCTCAATACTAACTGACCTAATGGGCTTCACCAGGACATTGTTTCTGTTGGAGCCAAGAACCTACAATGGGGTAAACTGCTTAGTAAGCTTCGTCCTCACGCTCGCCAAGTCCCCGATTCACGCCTGATACTTGAGGGTGGAGAGTAGGTTTCGCACCACAGACACGGGCCCTTAAACCTCTCTTCGTCAGATTGCAGAGGTGCTTACGTCTCGAATACCTGGCAACGAAGGAAATCACATTCAATTGCACGTGGTCTCCGCCGGCGACAAATAGAACGGCAAAGCTAGGCATCAACAAGCTCGCCCATCGCATCGGCGTGGTTATCATATGAAGTTCACACGAAAACTTAGGAGGGATCTGCTGCTACTGACCTGCTGATAGTTAATCAGAGTCCATAGTACATAAAAATAAATGTAAGATTTTTTTATATTGAAGGAATGCGGGAGGTATCATATGGAGTTTTGAAGAACGCATCGATCCGATTGATTTACTTATTCTCAAGGGAAAAAACGTGTCGGTGAATCTATAGATAATACGGTGGCTTATATGCATAACTTTTCACACTGAACGGTTGCCCTTGGTCCAGGCTTCTCTAGACACAACAGAAGTTATAGAACAATTATTAAAAGCAATTAGGTCAGTTATAGCATTGGTCAAATAGGAGATGAGTTCTTTATCTGCAGCTATTGCTTTTGATGGGTCGATTAATCCGGCAATTATTATTTTCGTCGTACAGCATCTATTAAGAAGATTTTTTTGATATCTTGGTTTCATAGTACATCGTCCATTCGTATTCACAGAGCGTATCATCCGTTTCCTCCTCCTTCACTCCTCGTCCTGGTGACCAGGTCGATTCTTTGTTTTAGTGAAAGTCCTTTTGAGATGTTTAGCTCAATTTAGGTCAATGGGCTTATAAGAAAAGAAAACACCATCAAGTTATAAAAATGCTTCTTTTATTATATTTAAAAACACTACACCCACAATCGAGAGTACAAATGTATTTGTAAAGAGAACAAAACTGGTCTGTAAAAGTTCGTGTTAAATCTGATGCCATAAATTCGATTTTGAAATGTATTTTCCCTTGGAATTTTTTTTTTATCAATTCACGATGATTCGATGAACAATTTCAGAAATGGAGAAATCTTTTTGGGTCAGGATAGCTATCATATGTTGAGCACTAATCGATATCCTGTTTGTTAGAGTCGAGAACATGTTGATACTGGCGGAGGTGTTGATTCTGCCAAAGAACTGGAATGCCCTCATTTTCTGTAAAACAACAGCATAAGACATATTGAAGTTATTTCACCTTTTATCGTCGTGTATTTGTTGTAAAGAGGTCTGTATAATGTGAGTACGTGTCTTCTGAAGAAATCTCGTTTTGACAGATCTAAAAAATCAGAACGTATTCAGTTTTTTCATTTGTTTGAATCTCATTTGAATTTCAATGTAAATGTTAAGGGAATAGATAAAATCTGAATTTCTTGCTAAGGTATTTGCTTTTATACTGAAACTGTACCCTCAAGCAAAAGGACGTCAGAACCCTTTATAAATGTTACGCAAAAACTAATTTACCTTTTCTGTATCTCTTCTGTGACAGGACATTTTTATCTGCACGATAGAAACTCTGATGGATTTCTTTCTGGTCCACGTTTGCAGGTCTCAACTAAGAGTTGAGATTCTCTTCATTAGTTAATTGATATGCGACTATTACTGTAATAAATGTTTCATCCGTAGCAATATTTATATGAAATATCAGTCTTCTATTGAAAAGACACTACCCTAGAGATTTGATAGTACTTCTATTGAAATCAATGCAATTATTAAGAAGAAAACTTGTTTGTAGTAAAAGAAGAAGGAGTTTTTAGTAGGGCTTTAAGTTAATTTCATTAATTATATTTAAGTCTTGTAAGTTCATACCCCACCTCACCTGCATCCATTAGTAACGATGAGTTCGAAAGCATTCTCCATGAATTCTCTATACATACCCTTCCTCAAGCCCCCCAGTGTGATAAATGTTTTAAAAACGGATCATTACCTTTCTCTAACCCGAGAATATTGGATATAAATAAAATAAAAGAGCTAAACACGAATTCGATCAGATGAGAAAGCTTGGTCTATGCCGATCTGCCAATGGGCGCATCCTATATTTCTGTGTGCCGTAGATACCGAAACATTGCCTTTAAGGGGCAATTCATCTTTGCCGGGCCGATACCACAGCCCGCAAGTAAGCAGAGGTCCGTGCCCATTGGGGTGCCATGGCCTAGATGCCCCATAAACTAATTCTTCAGAGTGCCATTCATACTTGCCCTCTTGCCCGGTGACACAGTAAAAGACATCTGCGGCATGAGGGCTATAAGCCAGACCCTGTCCTAATCAACTTCTGCTTTGATAGAAATGAGGCTTTTGTGTTCAATAGCACAGTGCAGGCGTAAAATGTGGGTAGCATGAGAGAGGGGCTATAATAAAAATTTGGTAAAAGTTAACAGGAAATATTGCGAGCAATAGATATATGTAAAACAAAACTATATAAATTCATGTGTACCATCGAACATCTCTTAAAAAGTCACAATGTAATTTTTTCGATTTAATTTTTGCCCCCACAATATTTTGTTTGGGTTTTTTTTCTAGTATCAAATTATGATAGAGCTGACATGTAAACAAACATTAGCCCCGGTCAATTTTGTCAAAGTTCATTTTCGGTCGTATATTTTGCATCAGTGAATTTGGGTTTTGTTAGTTTATTTAACAAAAAGTATTTCAAATATAAAATTCACCTGAAAATCGATGCATGGAAGGATTAACTCGACAATCTAGTGCCGCATGGTTGACATTGGACATTAAGGATTTTTATCACAGTGCACAGTACAGTGCTACAAAGCACTATAAAAAGCTTTTCGTAAGTGTTTGTTTTTACAATTTTAGGCCCTCGAAAGTGAAAATTAAATTGAATTTTATTTTAAATTGTAAAATTTTTTCGATTGCACATACCCAGTTGTAAAAACAATGGCGAAAAGCCCCGGCTCTCCTTATCACTGATTCTCTGTAGAGGCCACGCTCAGGTACAGCGATTTTATATGTTACAGTCGGTCCTGTTAGATATATAGACCCAGATCCATGCTAAATGCAATGCCAACTCTTTCATCCCAATTTATTGTGAACTTATTAATTCGCGTCGTTCCTCTTTTAAATTGACAACAACTCAGGCTGTGTTTGGTTTAATTTCTTCACCAGATTTTTGACAACAAAATCTTATTGCGCATGAATTGCAACCCTGCAAAAACTCCTCTCGTAAGGATCGACCCGAAAAAGTGATCTTGCGATCTGTTGAGTGCAATAAAATAAACCTAGGAACGCTTTCTCCTTACTATCAAAATTAAGAACTAAAACTAATAAAATATCCTCCCTTTCGAGCTGCTTTGATGTCATTGCTTTGACTGAAACCTGACTACATTATGGCCTTCATGATGCAGAACTTTATGACCTTGTTGATCCTTCCCACTATCGCAAGAAAAATCAACGTATAGCTTGTAGCTCTTAAAATCTCCTTTCCCAAACAAAGTTTATATTTGCTAAGCTGCTACATTCCTCCAAAAATATGTTAGACGACAACGGTCTGAACCTTGACATCATAACACCTCATTTGAATCATATCCAGAATATGATGAACTTCATAGATGAAGTTATTCTTCTCGGTAATTTTATTTTATCCAATGTTCAATGGGTGTACAATGACAGTGACGACAACTGCCTTCCTAAACGTAACCTGACAACTAGGGAGTTTCAGTTCCTGGATTCTCTTGCTTTCTTAGGCTTGCACCAGATGATTAATATTGAGAATAATATGAGTAGGCAGCTGGACCTTGTCTTCTCTTCTGATTCCAGTAATATAATGGTTGAATCCAGTTCAACTTTTGTCAAGTATCGATTCTTATCGCCCTCCTCTTTTAATTTCTGTTTCTTACGCGTCAGGAGGTTTGTAATGTTTTTCTTGGAGCTCGGGACCCATCGGGCCACCAAAGCTTTGTTAAGTGTTATGATAAGTTTAAGTCAGCCCCGACACCACAGCAAGTCAGCATAGCTTTGTGTCAGGCAGATCTACTTCAACGAACCTATTGGAATTCACCTCCAAGATAATCTGGCTTTGGCAACAACCTACAAACTGATTGCATTTATACAGACTTTAGTAATGCCTTTGATAAACTGTAGCATTCGGTCATCTTGCTTAAACTGCGGAAACTTGCATTTCCAACTTTATTCCTGAGATGGGTTCAGTCGTATCTGTCTTATAGGTCATATCTGGTGCTTTTTCATGACTTTCGGTCCAGAATTATAGAAACTACTTCCGGGGTGCCTCAAGGTAGTCATCTTGGTTCTCTTCCCTTTGTGCTTTCCATTGACAATGTCGTGCATCTGTTGAAGCATTCTGATGTCTTAATTTATGCCGACGACATGAAAATTTCCTCCTTCATTAATGATATTGTGGTGAATTTGAGCCAGTTAACTTCTCACATATTAACAACCAACAATGTGTGACTGCCGGATCTCGGTATATGTATTTCTCATGAAACTATTATGGACCATATCAACGAACTGGATTTTGTTCGGGTTATGGAATATCTTCAGCATTAATTAAATCATGCTCCCTTGCTTTAATTGTCTCTCTAAGCATCCTTTTTTGAAATCTTTCAGCAATGATGGTTTTCCTAAACTTCTTTATTATACCTATTCATAAGAAAGGCAATAGGAATTAAAATTCAAATTATAGACCGATAGCAAAACTCTCCTCCATACCTAAATTGCTTGAATCTGTAATTCACTCTTAAATATCTACTCAATGCAAAAATATTGTTTCAACTAATCAACATGGTTTTATATCAAGTAGATCTACCACCACAAATTTATTGTTAATATATTTATACAAAGGATTTCTTCCTAATTATCTGAAAGAACCTGTCAAGTACTTTTCTGGGGTTTCCAACTGAAGAGTCGTAAAAGCCACGTCTGGGATGCCCTAGGTTATCTGTTGATGACATTGTGTGGCTTTTGAAGCATTCCCACGCTTTAATCTGCTTTGCCGGTATGAAGACTTTTTCATTTAATAGTGACTGCGCTTTTCTTCAAGTGGACTTAATTATATTTTATTCTTGGTGTAGGCACAAAGATTTAAGAGCTCAACATAAATAAAAACGAGGTCATGTCGATCTGTAGAAGTCATAATTCTCTTGAGTTTGATTACAAATTCTCTGCTAACACTATTCCACGCGTGCAATCTCTTTTAATGGTCTAGGCGTGCTTCTTGATTTGAAAATGAATTTTATTTCTCATCTTAATTATACTGTTTCAGGAAGTAACTCCAGGGCTTGCATCTATTAAACGGTGGTCCAAGGAGTTCTGTAACCTTAAAATTACATTAACATTATATAACACTTTTGTCAGACCACTGCTTGAGTATTTATCTCAGGTCTGGAACCCTTTACATGTTGTCTACGGACTATATATGCCGTATAGAATTCGGTCAGCGTAACTTCATCAGATTTGCGCTTAGAAATCTTCCCTGAAATGACTCTATGACTCTTCCACCTTATCAAGAACGGCTTGAATTGGCTCATTTGAGTTTCATGGAAAAACGATGTAGCGTTGCGTATTGACTCTTCGGAACTCCAGGGGCACGTGTCGCTTAGAGTTGATGTTCATAATTTGAGAGCGATCCCTCTTTTACATGCCAACTCTTCAAGAACTAATTATAGGAGTCATGAACCCATTAACCGCATACACATAACAGTTAATTGCGTTATGGACCACTTTAATTTAAAAAAAAAAGTCTCATCTTTATTCTATTATCCTAATTTTCCTTCGTGTATTCTCAAATATTAGTGCACTATAATTTAATAACAATCCTATATATCAATCTAAGTGTGGTAAGTGTTGTTTGACACCATACCAAGAAGTGCAGTGTCACCGGTGAACATAGAATTTGCTTTTGAAAAAAAAAACAAAAAGAAACAAAAAAAA
>QYTT01089722.1:2627-19090 GCA_006980735.1 Dasypogon diadema | reverse complement strand
TATTCAATTGCAAGTGTTCAACGTTTTTACAAATAAACCTAATTCCAGAAAAGTATTTAAGTAAATCGCTTTTAGGAATTATGAATCCAAGGATAAAAACTTATCATAAATTATAAGAAGTAAAGATAACTGACGCTAATGTTGTCGACGTGATTTTGGAAGGACAAAATTATCGTCTCACATCTCCTGAGTAAAGTATTTTGTCTGACGCATTAATCCACAGAGGAGTGAAATAACTTTAACTTCGTGAGGTAAACAACTTTTAGAGATTTTTTTATTTCAGACTGATGCGCGAATACACTTTTGGGTTGAAGGTGTGAAGATTAAGGAAATGTTAAAAGAATACTTTTTAGGGTTCCGTAGTCAATAAGGAAAAGTGGGGATGAATTTTTTATATCTCGTCTATCCCATGGTGTGGGCTGTCGTTGGATAGATGTGGGATGTCGTTCAAAAATATTCCGAGTGTGTGATAACCATTTTTCGATTCAGGGATCCGTTTGCGAAATATTAAGCTTTAAACTGCTAATTTTTGTTAGAGTCAAGTGCCCCACCCCCTGCCAGCTAAACGGTTATTTTTGGATATGGGAAAAAATTTACGGTAGTTAGTATATATAACGAAGTTAAAAGGAAAACTATCACAGCTAAGTAGGTTTTACAAGTTAACGAGTAATAGTCGACCAACTAGTAAAAAGGAAAATTTCGTACAAATTCCATTGAAAATTACTTACTTACTTGTCAGATGAAGTTGTAAGTTGTGTAAAACAGGTTGTAAATATAAGTTTATGAATCATGTAAAATTATGGAAAAATAAAATCATAACATGCCTAATAATAACAATTCATAAATTAATAACAATGTTTACGTTTGAATAACGCATTGGATTGGGCAGCGTCGCGCTCATAAGCGCAAGCGCACAGATGCTGTTCAGATTTGCCTTGAAATGCTACCTATAAGTTTGCGATTTGCGCTTTGAAAGTTTAGAAATTTTGGATTGGATTAGTTGATTTGAGTTGAGTATTGTTTGAAAAACTTAAAATTCAATATACTGGTCCTTTTTTTCAATTTCAATTAATTATTCCATAAAAGATTAAACTTCTATTTTGCAATTTAAAGTTGGTTTTAGACATTTTGGATACCCAACTGCCTGCCTTCTGATCTTCTCTCACTTTTGAAAGCTTGGCTCTTATCAACGGAACGATTGCAGCTATTTACACTTATCTAAAAATTGTACTTACTTACTTACGTTTTTTTTTAAATTAAATTGTATGGTGCGTACTTACGATTTCAGGGTGCTACGGAACCCTACACTGCACGTGGCCCGACACTCACTTGGCCACTTTTTTCTTCATTACGTACGTACGTCGAGGGTAATAAGTTAGAAATGAAACACAGCCAAGGAGTAAGTTTTGTTTATTTAAAGTGGAAAGAATAATATTTACGGTGTGTAATTAGCCACTGTTTTCCTTGCCTCCTTTCGGATACTACTCCACTGTACGCAACATAGCGTTGTCAAGTTTGGCCCAAAACAAAATAAAAAATAATAATAATGAAAGTTCTTTTTAAATTCTACCACATTTTACCTTAACCTGAACCAACAAAAAAAGGAATAAAAATCGAAATTATTTACGGTTTTGACAAAAAGTTATAATTTTCATGAGGTAATGTCCATTTGTTTACGCAAAATATGAATTATACTTTATTTTTTATATGTTGTACATAAATATATATGAAACTAGTAAGTGAAGCTTGCATTAGCAAGCAAATCGAGTTTCTATCCCCTCCATTTTCAATCGGAAGAACTCCCCTTTCCAAGACGAACAAAACAAAAGACAATTTTGCAAATCAGTCTATAATTACCGGAGATATTCAATTTTAAATTTTTGTAATTTTTTACGCAGCCTTGGTAAATATTATGTAAAAATCAGTTGAAAAACACGCGATTAAAGTTCTCGGTAAAAATTGTTGGTAGTTATTAGGGATTATCTCGAAAAGTTTTATACGGTTTTTGATTCATTTTATTTTACCACTTAGTTCACCCTGTTTAAAAAAAGTTTTTTCATACTACGCTTTACGGTTTTATTCAGATTTATTAGTTCAGTGTTAAACACGAATGAGGAACAAGAGAAAACTCCAGAAGCAATTGTGGATTTTTAAATCGGAAAATCGTATTCGCTTATTGCGAATCAGGCATAGAAAAGTTTGCTAATGATAAAAGCATTAAAGGCAAAAGAAGAAGTGGTAGACTGAAGAATGCAGTTATTAAAAAATTGGAAAGGAAAAAAAAAAACAAATCAATGTCTGTAAGATTTGCGGCAAAAAGAGTAAAAACACCGTGTTTAATCAAAATCTTCGAAACTACAAGCCATGAACTGACCTTGAGCACTAACATATGAACTGCTTTTTATGAACGCTTTAAGATAGCAGTACATGGGCTGACGAAGTATATAAGCCCAATTTCGCCGATCTTAAAGCATTCATAAAAAAGAGTTCAATGTTCTGGCTCTTCTTCTTGTGCATGCCTTGTAGTTTCGAAATTGCAAATTTAAAACTTTGGTTTTAAGGTGTTGGTGTGGCAGGGCAGCTGCCAATGCGGTAAGAGCAGTAGTCCGCTTTTTTTTTATAAAGGGAGAATAAATAAACAAATATATACACGAGAATGTTTAAACGGAAGGTTGTCGTCAGTAGTCTTCTGGCCTAATTTGGCTACGTATCACTACGCAGGATTCTTTAAAATGGTATTAAAATAAAATATAAGATAAAAATACTTTTACAGTGACTTCTTGGTCCTTTTAACTGTACCAAAATACAAATCACTTTTGTGGTAAAAATTAATTTTTATTTAATTTTTTTCCAAAGTTATGATTTAATATGTGCTTGTAGGTACCAAACCGGTCGCGATTTCTTTATAACGCCATATCTAAGTGGGTATGGCAGATGGACCCACCCCCTCTCATGCAATTTTTTTTTTCTTAGAATGAGTCAAGGAATTATCCCTTAAAGGATTAGCATCTGAAACCTGGACACTCTGTATATCTTTTTATTGGAGATATTTTAAGGGAACTCTTTCTACTGAAGGGGGAACCTACTTTTCGGGGTCGAGAAAATAGCTTTTTTGTGTAAATCGAATGTATTATAAATCTCAAAGCGAAATTAGTACAAACGATTGGCTTTATTGGTTTTTAATCAATTTCCATATTTAATACGATTCTGCAAAAGCTCTCTACAATAATATTCCATCTCGCCATTATTTCACTATTATTTTCCCATTCATATCAACTAGTAGACAATTGTTTTCGCCCAGCCCCATCATCCCTCCTTTACAGCCTACGTGCCACTCATACCACCCTTAGAGATTATTGCGAGACTAATATCATCCATTTCTCACCAACTTAATTTCCATATGCTTGTAACTCATCATACTCTGAGTGATTAGAGGAAGCTCGTCCAATCCAACCATAACGCTTTACCGCTCAGTTTAACATAATCGCATTT
The DNA here is from genome assembly GCA_006980735.1 of Dasypogon diadema. Taxonomy (NCBI): domain Eukaryota; kingdom Metazoa; phylum Arthropoda; class Insecta; order Diptera; family Asilidae; genus Dasypogon; species Dasypogon diadema. The sequence goes on along the minus strand of QYTT01089722.1, from coordinate 15,598 downwards.
ATTGCTCTTGCTCCAGATTAACCCGGTCGTTCCAAGAACGATTTGGTAAATCTGAAGTGTGTGAGTCAAATCTGTCCATTAAGTCTGGAACGAAGAATTTCTAGATAGTTTAGTAATTTTATCCGAATCGTTCAAGTCTTGGGCAAAAACCCGAAATGTGTGGAAGCTTCATACCTGATTCCTTCAGTTTTGCCATTGGTTCCTCCCAACAAGAAGTCGGATCCATCTTTTTTATTGCGCAAAATTTGAAACAAAAGAAGTCAGATAAATCTGCAGACTGCTCCGATTTGAACGATCAGGTAAATCTGAAGCAAAAGTCCGTAGTGTGTGGCCATCCTAATACAACATATCCGTCAGAACAATTTATTTTGTTGAATTGATAATTTTACTGGCACAAAATGTTCGTGCAAATGTTGCCACCTCCATCACCAGCCACCAACTCCTTAAATTAATTATAGTACTCAGATAAGCTCCTAAATTTGTCCAATATCTCGAATCTAAAAGATATTTCTTGTTGTTGATGCTGAAACAAAGATATTCCATAACCGAGAATCACTTCTGCAACTCATTTAAATTTATTTTCCGTAGAGATGAATAAGTTATGGGATCTCATTAAATAAAGCGATATTATTCTTTCCGTTTTTACTGCAGTTGGAGGGTGTATATTCGCAGCTAGCGCCTTATAAATAATTCATAAATTTCTAGGGTAAAACAATCATTCTCGCTACTTCGTATTTGTATGAAATATGCTTACGGAGCAGTATATTATATTTTCCTGATTCAACCCAGTTATGTCATGCTTAAGGAAGCTTTTGCCCTTATGACGTTTGCGGATTGTTGGAGCGCAAATATCAAAGAAAGTGGAAACTGTTTTTCCAGGCATCGTAAAATTTTAAGAGTGATGGAAATTAAAAATGAAAGCGTCACATGTACCCTTTTCACGTGTTTCGTGATTAATGCAAAAAAAAAAAAATTCAAGGTGTAGATACTTTCGCTGATATACAAAAAGCTGAAACGTAGAGGAGTGACGGTTACTTTTTGCCTCAAATAATTAAATTCAAAATGATATAATGCAAAGAAACTTTATGAACTCTCTGTACGTAGAGTTGAATTTGAAGGGGTTTTCTTAAAAGACGCTCTAAAAGATATATTTCCCAGGAAAGTTATGAATTTTACATTCCGACTCAGATTTGAAAGGTTTTCTTAAACGAATTTCAAATTTGTTTTCATTACAAAATATTTTAGTTCGTCATTTTTGGGAGTATTTATTTCATTTACGTCATAATAAATGTAAAATATAAAAAAATATACGCCTTTGAGCGGATTTCTGCTCAGGCATTTTTTGAGAAAGGGTACTTACGATTACTTCCAGTGCCAGTACTTCACCTACATAAGCGCACGGTTGAAGTGAAACGAAACTTCTATAACATCAACATCATATTTTTCATTTTAATTCAACTTTTTTAAAGTAGATATAGGTATATAGCTCTACTTTAGATTTTTGCTTTTCACAGAGTAATAGGTTTTTGTAGCATTCCTTTTCCTCTTTGGTCTTGATCGTGAACGGCAGCTGAATTTTGTATTCAAAATTTTCACGTTGAATAAAATATTTTTATGCATTGAAATCCAACATCTCTTATGTTGGTAAACATGCAAGCAGACAGAAAGCATCAAAATTTGAACTTTCTCAAAATGAGCAGCAAGCATCTTGGCGGCAAGCTTCATGAATTGCTTCGAAAACGTCTTGCGCCATATGATCACCGTTGTTTAAAACTGAGCATTAAGGCCAATGTCACACGAGCGCCAAATAGACGCGTGTGACAGTGAAAAATAGGCTTTTAATGGACAAGCGCAATTTTAGACCTATGCCAAAGTTGTGTGCTTTCCTATTATCAAATAAATTTTTGACTGTCACGTGCGTCCGTTTGTATGCTCGTCTGACATTAGCCTTGTTGTGTCGATTGCGTTTTGGGTCTATCAGCTTGGGCTAGAAAATTTCCTGGGTCAACCCAAGGCGTAAATTTTTGCACTGAGAACCGGAATGTGTTAGTGAGCAAATTGTCTTCATTCTTGCCTGGTTGTTTCCGCTCCTTTTCCGTTGTGTGTTCGAAGGCCCATGTGAGACAGAGTAGTGCACAGTCCAAGAGTTATATTTATATATTTCTATTGTCACGGCCTGTAATTAGCGAAGGCAATGGACAGACACTGCATTTTTATTATATTAGTGGAGAAGTTGATGAGGTAATCGCTTAAATATATTATCATTAACAAAAAAAGGAAAATTACCACATTTAATGCGACATCAGCTTCTAGGACAACCCTATGCCATTTTTTCAGACAAGCATTTAAATGATTTACGGCTGCTTGAAATTCCGGAAGTAATTTATGGACCTCGAAATTTCATAGACAGCTTTGCTGTAATGACACATTACACAGCAACCAATTTGCCGCCAATATTTTACGGGAAAAATTTTACTTATTACATGGACATATTGGTGGTTTCGGATTTAATTAAATATGAGATAAAGTGAACAAATTACACACATCGTTTTTCGAGTTAAATTGCAAGTAAATTGCCGGCTTGTTTACGGAACACCCATATTTAATTTCAGGTCGTAATATTGAATTAAATTAAAAACAAATATGTGATCAGCAATTATGAAGAATTATTGATGAGTTTCTTCTAATTTTTGAAAATATTTCGTGGTTTGGGAATTTGTTTCGTTGGAGCCATAAATTTCGTACATCTTTATGTATTTTAATACCAGATTTGAAACAATCATAATGGAGCAAATCAAGTGACTATAAAGTAACTAAAATTAAATGAGTTTTATATCATAGGCGTGTGTACTGTACATTTGTTCCAATATAGTAAAAAAGATTATTTTGATGTATTATGGACACATTCTGCGAATTAAACCATGTTCTTCTTATTGATGCCGGTAGCATTTAAAGTCTTTTTATTGGTGACAGTACGAGACTTCCATAGGTTATCAGCTAGACCAAGGACCTTAGTATTCCGTGTGCGTGCAATACGGCGATAAAGGTGGTTGAGGCGAATGCCTGTTCTATTTCCTTGCTAGAGATATGTATCCTTGAAGTCTATGTGTATGTCGCCCAGATAAATTTATTCGTTCAGCAAATAAATGTACTTGCACGCACGTTTCTTGGAATTTCTTTCATTTAGACAAGTAAAGTGAATTTATTAACCCAAGATGCGAGTATGGTCTTACACACCAGTTTTCAAGTAAACTCTTAATAAAATGCGTTATGACATAAAAACTTAGTGAATTGACGCCGTTTATCGTTCTGTGAAATATTTAATGGGAACTCTTTTTGGTTTTAGCATTGCCGATATTATTACCAGGGTTTAACTGCTGGGGCATTTTTATATGGTTTCCATGGAAAATGTTGTGAAATGTTGCAGTAATTTAAATTATTACTTCTGGAAAGAGGTGTGTATATAAATAATGAAGCAGAATTTTGGAATAACTTAATTTTCTTGTGTAGTTTTAACCGAATTAAAGACGACACCAGGAAAGCATTTCTTTGAAAGAAAAATTGTTTACAATTTAGTCAGTTATAGTTCAGTTTATATGCGTAGTGCGGTCCAAGTATTCGTGTCCTGGAAGTGTTTTGATTAAAATTTCCTGGAATTCTTTTCATAGCTGATACCCTCAACCAAAGATGAAATAATTATTATAAAGATGCGACGCTGTAATAGTGACTACTAAAGTAACAAGGATGGATAATGCTACCACTACCTCTACAGTAAGATATCCAGCTGTAGTGGTTTTATCCATTTGATTCTAAGGCGCACCAACCCATCAGCGTCAAGGAGCAGGTCTCATGTACAATAAGTAATCATTCAGCCGGCTGAACACATTTAAAGCAAGGGGCGGGTCAATTTTATAACTGTAATATTTTCCAACTCGTTGTGTGTCGCTTGTTTGTTAGTATTATTTATTCTTTGCCCTCAACCTTCCTAAGGGTTTAAAAGCCCCTGTCGGAGAAATCTTATCAAACAGTTTGAAATAGTGGTTCGAAAAGTGAAGTGATTTTGCCTAGAAAAGTAAAAATGTCAAAAATTGAATATCGTGCTGTAATAAATGTTAAAAAATTTAGATGGATTAACGCCGACTGAGATCAAAGAGCGGATAGATCGTGTATATGGAGAATCTTCACTTTTCAATGATTAAACATTGGTTATTGTCCCAGCTTTTTCGCTGGGAACGGGAGTCAATTGAAGATAATCCACGCTGTGAAGGGCCAGCAATGGTAGTTACGCAGGATAACATGGATTTGGTCGGGAAAGTTGTTCTGACGGACCGGTGGTTAAAGCCCAGGGAAATCGCAGAACAAACCGGTATATCGAAAACAAGTGATCTTCGGATTTTTCATGAGCATTTGAGTATGAGAAAAAATCAGCGCAAAATGGGTACCGCGAATTCTTTCCTCAGTGTAGATGTTACGATTTTGTTCAATTTCTCACTTGAACTGACTCACTAGTGCAAGGGCTTCTATTTTTATATTATTGGGTTACGCAATTAGGGTTCTAGATACTTTCATGACTTAATGTAAGAGTAGGGGCATCAACAAATGAGATTTCGAAGGATCTCGTTATATTGAACGATCATTGGTGGTCACCAAACATACGACAAAAAAGGGCCACTTGATTGGTTAATCGATTGATCAAGGACGACCATCAATTGGTCAGTAATTGAAACAAAGAGTTAAATATGTGACTCATATATTTTGATCACCAAGCGATATTGATGATCTCGCCTCAAAGGGCTATTTTGCCGTGTCAGCACTTTTGGTCACGTCCCATGTGTGCTCAGGATGTTTATGGTTAAGATATTTATCAATTTTGAAGTTGATTCATCATCACTTGGAACTGAATACTTAGAGAATATTTTTGTTTATGCTGTTGATTTAATATTTATGTTTATGCTCTTTGGGGAACGTTTTGTTTATGCTTTAAAATTTCGAGATTCGTTTTCAATTTACGTTTACTTTTGTAGTGGAGTAGAGTAGAGTATTGAAAACATTTGTGACCACGAATATTGCGTATTGGAATTTTGAAGAATATTGCGCTTGAATTAGAGTTTCGCAATTTTAAATTTGAATTTCGCAATATGACTAATTCTCGAAAAATCTCTGAAGAACTAATAGAAATAGTTAAATAAGTTATGGGAAATTATAAAAGTTAATGAAAAATGATTAGAAAAATTATACAAATAGTTATATCTGAGTTCAGACATAACATAGAAAAGACAGCGAGTTTAGTGCTGACAGCAATTTTTGGCGTTGTGTGAAGCCGATGTAGGGGATGAAGCTATGGTAATTTACCATGATTGTTTGTTCAAAAGGAATTCAGTGGCATCGGTCCCGAGAACCAGAAACGAAAAAAGCGAAAGTCACACAAAGCGTCCGAAAATCATGGCAACAGTTTCCTTACCTTCAGTATCTCAGGTATTGTGGTGCTAAACTTCAAGGAACGTAATACAGTTGTAAATGCCGCATATTGTGCAGAATTTCTACGAGAGCTACTAAAGCTATTGTCGAAAAAAGGAGAGGAAAACTGCCCCAAAAAGTACTGCTTTTACACGATAATGCGTCCGTACACACTGCTGCTATTTCATATGCTACTGTTAAGGAATGTGGCTTCGAGGAATTGAATCATCCACGTTACAGCCCCAAGTAACTATTTTTTATTTGCCAAACTAAAATCAGATTTGCGGGGAAGGAAGTTTAACTCCGACGAAGAAATCCATGGGGCGGTTAGGCAACATTTCGAAGACAAATATTCAGACTACTATTTTAATGGTTTTAAAGCACTTATTAAAACATGTGAAAAATGTGTTGAATTAGAGAGAGAATAGATCGAAAAAAATCACTGTCTTTTTCCTTTCTCATGCCTCCTTCTACCTTAGGCCACAAATACTAAAATAAATAAAATAGCTATAATAAAATAAAATAGGTGCTATTAACTTTTTTTTAAATATCGTATCATAGCATTCTCGTGAAAAATACTTGTCTTCGAGTTAACAAAATGCATCTATTTTGACAACCAGAAACACGAAAAATCATGGATTGGTCCTGGCTAATGCTCAACATCAATTACAAACGAAACATGCACGACTACAACGTTTTTCTTTATATTTGGTAAGATCTGCAGAATGTGGTCTATTACGAGCTGTTGAGACAGAATGAAACAATCACCGCCGAATCATATCCATAACAATAGCAAATTTTGAATTGCAATTCGATGCACAAACGATGAGGCATTGCATCAAATCCCCAAAAAGTGATTCTTCCACATGACCATGATAACGCTTAGCTTCATGTTGCTTTAGTTGTGATACAGATGGATTTCCAATGAGATCCATCATCATCTCATTATCATCTGTTCTGAACACTTTTACGGAGTAATGGAGAAATGGCTCATTGAATGTACTACTTCAAAGGACAGACTCTTCTATCGCCGCGGTATTCAAATTCTGCCAGAAAGGTTGGAAAAAGTCGAAGCTTCCAAAGCTAAATACTTTGATATATTCACACATTTTGTGATTGCAATAAATGCAAAAACTCGAAAGCAGTGGGCTTCAGTTCAATCTGAACAGAAAAGAAAAAAACGGGAGGGCCAAGGTAGCTACACTGAGGCACCCCAGAAGTGGCCACATTGGTCCTCGAACAATAACCGCGAAAAAGCACTTAATAGGATCTTTTGGACAGATACAAGCGAATCCAGTCCAAGAGTAAGGCCGGAACCCCAAATTATGCAACTTAAGCATAATGTCCGAATGCGACAATCTATTAAAAGCTTTACTGAAATCTGTATGAATACAGTCGGTTTGTAGATTACTACCAAAGCCTGTAATTATATTAGAGGTAAATTCAAGCAGGTTTGTGGTGGTGGGTCCTTTTTGAGCAGTCGGCAAGACGTTTTTGCATTGCAGACACAACTGTAAATGAAGTATAGATTCCAACAGTTTGGGTATAGAATACAGTTTAGCAATTGGTCAGTAATTAGAAAATAAGGAAGTCCAGATTAATGAAATCCAAAAATTAATAATTCATAAAAGCAAACTTAACGAAAAAATAAGAAATAATATGACGAGAAACTCAAAAAAGGCAAAAAAGTGATGATTAAAAGTCCAAAAGAAAAAGAAACAATATCGAAATAAATGAAGGAAAAGGACTGGGTCTAAATTCGGGTCAATCCCCTTGAATCAAAACGAAACTCAATTATCTTCCCAAATAACACCGAAAGTGTTGGCTTCAGGACTGTCTGGCTTTAGCTTCAAGATCCGTCGAAGCTGACTGCTCAATTCGCAATGCCACTCGCTCCTCACGCTGTCGTATTTATATGGTTGTGAATATACAGCGTAAATGAGGACGGAGTGAGGATAGTCTGAATGTACCTAGTGAGTAGTGAGGTACATTCCATAAACGGAACATTCCGATACTCAACAAATTTTTTAGCTGAATGTGGCGCTTTCCTAGGCAAATAATTTATGCAATGTTTATCTAAAATCTGGTCATACAAAATTTTTAATTCCTATCTTCGTAGACAGTTTGTGAGTTTAACTTGCTCTTTTTGAGATTACTTGAACATTAAAAGGTATGTAGCTTTTTTATTTACTTGTAAACATTTCGGAAGTAGCTACGAACTATCTTCGGGGCTATTCAAAGTTATCTATTATATTTTTCATATTGAAATTGAGGTTGCCTTTACAATTCTTTAGAATAAACTTCTAGGAGATCAAAATAAAAAACACATCAAAATTATTAAATACGCACTAGGAAAATCAAAAACTGTAACAGGGCTGCATGGTTGATGTTGCGTGAAAAAGCTTTCAAAGTCAACTGAAAATTTACAGAGTGTAAGTGAAGTTTATAATGCTATAATACCTCCAAAACATATCCAAACTGGAAAAATCAATATCATAATTTAAGAATGAAAAGTTCCTGATTAGGCACAATATCAAGAAAACATTTGTCATCATCACTCTTCACTGCCAAACGTGAATATCCTCCTTCTCTGATACATGTCTTGTCGGATGGGTCAGAATATTCGATGAGGGAAGTAGGAACTTTAAACTTCCTTCACTTGATATATCATTTATCATTCTTGTCTTGGAGTAGAGTATGTCGTGCCACTTTTAGGATTTTCACCCTGATTGGAGATGATGGTAATAGTTATAGGCCAATAATCCCCACCCTCCATTTTTTATTTTCAATTTTCTTTAGAGAAATCAATTATGCGAACAATATTGATTTTATCTATACTTTTCTCAGGTATTTTATTAATTTTGAATTTATTGTCCTTGGATGTTTATTATCCCTTTGAAATCTTTACGTTTAGAGTAAAACCTAAAAGAATATCTAATTAAATTTTCTGAATCCCTTTTGTTGAAATTACCTTCCGTCGACCTTTGCTGGCCAGCAAATATGCAAACCCAAAGATTCCGTACATTACTTAGTTCCAGTCTATTGACAAGAGGGCAAGAAACAATGATTTTAATATGTCGGAGTAGAGAGTTTACAAAGGAACTGCCAGAGGTCAAGGCTGCAGTTGGGTTCTTTCAAAAGAATATGTCTTGGTGGAGAAATCAAAGGGATCAGACCGATAGATGGCCTGTAGAAGGAGGAAGGTTGTAGTGAGGCCGCGGACGGACGGACGGACGGACATGCGATTTGTTTTCACATGCTGAGCATATGTATATATAATTCATTCTGCTCTAGCATTATTGGTTCTATGCATTACAAATGTTGGATCAAAACTAATATACCCTATGTTTCATATAGGGTATGAAAAATCTTAAGCGTGGAGTGGGGAATCTCAGATGGTTGATTTTTTCGCGCGCAGCGCAGAAGCTTTGGATATATCCTAAAAGCGATGGGGATTTTAGAGAATAATTTATGCAGACTGTGCCTGGAGAATACTGATACTGTCCAGTACTGTGCGATTGCCCGGCGTTAGCGAGCAGGAGTACGGTTGTCATAGGCTGTTTGATGGGCAGCATGGGATAGATAACCTATAACAATAAACGTGGAGATAAGAAAGTTTCTTAGGAGCAAGCCAACTAAGAAGAACTTTACCAGAGAGATCAAAGGGGATTCGAAGACAAGTACTCTACTTCGACATCCCACGAACAAGAACAACATTTAAGTCAACTTTTCATAAGAATACATTATAAATATCTGTATGCAATATAAATTACTAAAATTGAATGAAGATGAATGAATAGTAAGATGAGCGAATTTAGGAGATGAGATTGGAGGTTTGACCGACCGATTGCTCTAATCGTTGCCTAGAGCCTAGGCGAAAGGCTAAAGCTCATGAGTAACATTATATGTTATCAGGAATGGGACAGTAAATCATATGAACTTAAAATTCCAAAAGCTATTTTAAAATTTTAAATAATATACAAACAATAATGAAATGAATGCTAAACAGAAATATTTCCAAAAGATTCATTTGAAATATTTTACCTCAGTGCCAGTCATTACTTCTTGTTAGTTTTCATGGGCGGACATCTGTTTTCTGCCTTCTGAGCTCCATCAATTGAGAGGATTCATTAAAATATTATGAAATATAGTCACTTACCCATTTTATGGATATTTTGAGATATGTGTATGCATTACGACGCATACATGTTATTTCCCATCTGGATTCCAACAAAATCGCTTTATCGCCAATTTATCCGAGCTAATTGTTCATTTAGTAAAGATCGTTAGTTACGAGGCAAAGATTTATAACAATAGCTTCCAGGATAGTATCCCTCTGCACCCCCTGTGTTATTGCTCGCCAAGGGTGGCACTTGTTGTGATTAGGAGGCATGATTGATTTTATGTACGTGATGTATTGAATGGAGCTGTTACAGTTGCTGGAGTCTGTGTGGCCTAATGGATTATTCTGATGAACCCTTTGGCTTCAATCAACAAGTCAAGATATATTGCGACATAATTTATCCACTAAATAAAGATGAGATGAGGATATTAACAGCGCCACTTTATTAATTACCCATAACCTATTTGCGACTGCCTTTGCAGATAACACAATATCAGGACTAAAGGAGCCCTAAATCTTTGTTTATTGAAAGTTATCAGTCATCCTTTACGAAGATTGAAAGCAATTTTGCAGAGATGTTCACAAGGGGGATGGATAAAATTGAGTTAAAATAGGAGCTGATATTCGCATATTATTTTTAATTACTGGCACAGGGAAATAATGAATATACATTTATAGCACAAGAGAAATTCCCTAAACTTGACTTTTAAAGTCACAAAATGATTTCCATTATCTTGAGTCCAAAGCAAATGTAAGAAGGATGTTTTTTTGTGGACTTTTGGAGTTCGTAAAACAGAACGGGATTACTAACTGATTTTAGGGTTAATACCCTATTTTTGAAAATAATAATTTTTTTTTTCAAACAAATTCAATTGCAACGAGTCACGTGTACTAAACTTCAAATGGCCAAGTGGGGTTACTAGGGCGTCCCTAAAATGATTCTTTGAGTGTGCATTTTCCTAAAGTCGAAAACCCAGGTAACCATTCCCATTATTACCTCAAAAACATTTAAATTGTTTAATAAAATATTCCCATTTTTTTCCGGAGTAAGTAAAACCTACTGTAGGATACCGTATAATCCATATTAATGCCATATCACAGCTTGGGCCAAAAGGAAAGAAATCAAAGGAGGAAAATTTAAGGTGTAGGTGTGCACTTTGTGTAAAAAATTGAGGCATATATTTTGGCAGGAACAATGAAGTACCCCACACTCGCACAGTGTTTTTCAATAACCATTCCCAAAATTTCACTTTTTTTCTTTATTTTGTCTCAAGGACTCAAACTCGGTGCGTTGGTAGCACATGTGAGCAATTTATCTAAAAGAAATCAACGCAGAGGCTTTGTTGGGAAAATACCAATTAAAGTATCCACAAAAGAGTTTAAGGTAAGTGTGAGAGCGTCTGTGGCCCAGACAACTGATTTTAGAGATATTTGTCTTGTCCCTAATAAGCTTAAATGACTTCGTTTGGCCTTTATAAAATGCGAACCCGACCCATCCAAAAATTAAATTATATTCAAATCTGGATCTGATGTGACTTTCACATATATGAGTTTAATTCAAATGAGGTGAGGTGCTTCTTGCATCTTTAGAATAGCCAAGACGTGATGTATCCAATTAAGATTAACTGAACCCTTAAGAAATTCAAATTTCCAAAGGTTGAAATGTTTATCCACAAAATTATTAACCGGATTGGAATTGAGAAATAATAGAGCATTAATTAAAACTAGGAAAAGAGTGAACGAGTGGCAATACGGAGACCTCGGCATTGATACTATGTATAAACGTTTAGACAGGAAACTGCCAATGGATGTGAGAAAAGAACGGCAAAGACCAAATTTTGGAAGTTGAGTTAAAGGGAAGAGTGCAAGACTCTGTCCATGCCCTTCGAGATGAAAACTTGCTCGGCTTGAGAGAAACTATGCGGACAACTATTGTTAAGGAAAGTCATTAAGTCTCTAGTTGAGCATCCAGCTTGACTGTTATATTGGTCATCGTAAATTAAATGATTAGCATGCTGATTGCTGATGCTTCATTAATCGAACGTTAATAAGAGTCTGGATAAAAAGTATTAAATAGATTAATCAATGCTGTCTGAGGTTTAGCAATTAATAATTGCTCTCCGAGGGGGTCCATGATTAGTGCTTCATGAGAAGAAGGGAGCTTTTAAGGCTATAAAAAATTACATTCCAAACTGAGAGTGCCGTATTGATAACCAGGACCTCCTCAACAACCAGAATCAGTAGCGACTCCGAAATAATCATCCGTTTCCTTATGGGGCACGAACCAGCAATCAGTCGCAGCCGAGGGATCAGTGACACGGTAACCAGTCTGGCAAATGTGCAATTGAGGATCCGAATCATTGAACTCCCAGTATTCCAATTGTACCCGGCTTGAAATCACCGACTAGCCCAACTCCGGAGCACCTCCGATCGCCTCATTTCTGCTCACAAGAAAACTTGATATCGAATACAGATGACCGTGAAGGGAACGCAGACCTATACCGGTACCAATCGGGTGAAGAAGGCGCATACCAGATTTTGAACTTGCAATAATGAATTCTCGTTTCGTTTTGTTTTAGATATCTATCAGGTAATGTGATAGTATTAAGCCTTCTGTAATCTCCACAAGGTACATACACATATGGAAATATTGATTATATATCATTTTGAGATAGTGTTTTATGTATTTCTTGACCATAATAATTTAATATATATTAGGTACCCATTTCTGCCCTCAACTCATTTTTTTTCAAATATGTCACTTGTACCCCTTGGTTTCTCACCCCCTTATATATGTATTGAAGGTCTGTTAGGAAATTGTAACAATTTCTCTGGAAAGGTGGAGATTTGACGAATCTTTTGGGCTCGTTGTTGAGGAAAATACCGAGAGAGCCGAGATTCAAACCAAGTTTCTGCCAATAAAGCTCTTGAGATTTTTCTTGCACTTTTACAAGAATTGTAATGCCAAAGCATAGAACAGTCTAAATCCCAGAATTTCCAGTATCTTTGCTTAGTATCTAACACAACATCTGATGATGTCAGCTTTCTGTAAATCTCGAATATAAATTTGTTACTAGGATGGCTAATAGTTAAGTCCAAAAAGCTGAATTTTAGAGAGAATTTTATTATTAATTTCATTAAGCCAATTTAAAAATTTAAATTTAAAAATGTTGTGATCCTATCACATTCCAATCATCCTGCATATAAAAATGTCAGCGTTTTATTCAATGACACTACTACTCTTAACCAAACTGAGTTAAAGGTGGACAAACGCTGGATTAAATTAAACTACGTTAATAAAATTAGTACAAGAATAGCCAATTATTTATAAAAGAAATTAGATAACACCTGTATTTGTTTTTATAATATCAAAACATTAAAAATTATTATT
>QYTT01089721.1:30304-54009 GCA_006980735.1 Dasypogon diadema | reverse complement strand
AAGCTCTGCGTACGGTCAAAAATAAAGGTGCTGGGTAAAGAGAAAATCTCCATTTGAATTACAAAGTTAGCGTTCCAGCAATGCTGACTTAGCCAGCAAGCAGATGCCCTAGTTAATTGCAACAAAGACCAAGAAGGCAACTACGTAACGACTTCGGAATTCTGGTAATCTGGGAGCAAGTTTCACATCTAGAGAGGATTGGAGCACACCTACCTAACCAAGATGAGTTAGCTCTGAGTTATTATAAATCCCCGATTGACAAACGAAACCAATGCAAGTATCAAAATTGCAATAAAAAGCCTCAAAAAAGTAACAAAGGGTACTAAGAATTCTCAGCGCCCAAGTTATCGGACCAGTAATAGGGCTTGGTGGCGCTATGATTCCTAATGGCGTGAAGGTGTCTTTAGCACGGCAGTCATCAAGAATAATTACCATAGACTATTTCTTTAAGAATCTTGGACACTGAAATTTACCATGAAAGATCTGTTTAATAATGGAAGACTGACTGAGGGCAACCACGCCAATTAACAGCAACTGAAAACTCATCTTATATACAGAATTTGCCTCCAAGTTGATGGTGTCTGAAGGGTCGTAGTAACCTATTTATCAGGAAAAGTTCAGAAAACCTTCTAGACAACATACAAAACGAATAACACGACACTGTATTCATAACTTTCTGATAAATACAATCCCACAGTGAGTCCATCAGATTCAAGCACAGATTACCGGACTGAGAACCAGTGGGTGTCACTGGGCACATGTCCCTTGTTGTTGTTCTTCATCACTTGTCACTACCTCAAGATATCGAAAAGAACAGCGAAACGACACATTAATGTGCATGATGAAATTTTACGTAGCGTAAGATTTCATTTTCATAGAACAATTTCTCGTCCCTGATGAGACTTCTGATTTCGTCTGTATTCCGTGCAGTATCCCAGTAGCAAAGAGAAGCCATTACCCAATTAATTCCGCAAGTAATTCTTAGTAAGCAGAACTACTTCTGACTTAGATTACCACTTGGGTAAAAAATGCATTACTTTTACATGGAGATGTCATAAGTGGTAGATAATTGCCTCCATTTCCCACTACCCCGAACTGGTTCAGTAATTGATTGATTGGAAGTAGTTATTCAAAAAATCTCAATTAACTGATTTTTGCTTTAATTATTCAGAACAACTTATCTCATTAACAATTACTGAAGCAATTCTAGAAGTAGTATGAAGTAACGAGCACTTCCAGGTTGCATTACTGTCAATAGAGAAAAGGCATTACATTTTTATAGCAATGTCACAGAGGATAGTGTTTTACTTCACTTTTCCACTAGACACCCTCCCTGCACAAGAACTCATCGACGATGAAAATCCAAATTTCCACAGGAAAATACATGCTACACCTCTTCTGAACGAGATATGTCATTACATGCTGCATTACCTTTTTTAGAGGGTAATGAATTACAGAACTAGTTATTTCTACGGAAAACTTTGAATTGATTGTAACCACTTGATGAATTTTCCATTCATGATGGAAGTATTTCCCTCCGGAGTTAATTACCATTTTCACTGCTGGGATACTTTTCGAGGCAGCTGAGGCTGCTAGTGCAGCTACGCAGAGACGAAAGAGGTCATATCTTGGTATGCAGCGGTGCCAATAATGTCCAAATGTGGGCTTGTGGTAGAAGCTGGGTTCGTTTTGGTTTCTTCCCCAGGCCTGGATGACATTGTTGCACACGAAAAAAACACAAAAAGGTATCACATTTTAAAGGACTCAGGAGTGGGATTATATGTACTGTTGAGTCGAATAAAGAAACGCTTTCCCTTTACTATCAAAATGTAAGGGCAATAAGAACAAAAACTGTAAAACTTTTCGGGCAGTTCTACCAAATTTTGGTGGTGGTGAAGTGCTGATAGCTTGCAAAACAAGTATAAATTGCACTCTTTTAGGTTATAGGAATCTACCTCTAAAACAATTATCGGTTTTGGCAGTAATCTACAAACTTACTGCTTTTGTAGTTTTGAATTAAGCTTTCGGCAAATTGTCACATTCGGCAAGTATGCGCAAATTGCAGAAATTTAATTTCCAACATTGCTCTCAAAATGGATTCATTTTTATCTGCCCGGTAGATCATATCATGTGCTTTTTCGCGGTTTTAGTTCTACAATCATGGAAGCCACGTCTGGGCTGCCTCAGCATAGTCATCTTGGCCCCACTATTTTTTTCGTTGCCATATACGACATTGTACGTCTTTTGAGGTATTCCGGTGATTAAATTTATACTGATGATATTAAGATATTTATCTTCCTTTATCAATGATATCAGTGAATGTGGTTCTCTTCAAGAGAAATTGAATATATTTTATTCTTGGTGTGGGTATAACGACTTGGAGGTCAACATACATAAATGTGAGGACGTCGTTTGTTATTTGGCGTGAAACTTGATGCGAAGCTTGACTTTGTTTCCCATACCACTGACACTGCTTCTAGGAATAACTCCATTCTTGGATTCATTAAAAACTGGCGCAACGAATTCTAACCTTCAAATTTCGATAACTCTTGAGTCAGACCACTACTTGAGTATGCATTTCAGGTATGGAATTATTTTTTCGGTGTCCACTACATTGGGCGTATAAAATCTGTTCGGCTTCATTCGATCTGCCTTGGGACGGACATATAATTCTTCTATCTTATCATGAATGGCTTAATTTTATTGACCTGACTTTCCTGGAAAAGTTACGTAAATTTACTGATATAACTTTTATCCATCAGCTATTGAACACTAACATTGCCTCTTCGGAATTCGTGGGTATGGGATCCTTTAGAACTAATAGCCGAAATTTGAGGGGTCACTTTCTATTGCTGTACGTTAACTTTTCTAAATCTAAATACGAAGCATGAAATTGTTAATCGCATGTGTATAACAGTTAATCGTATTATGGAACATTTCCAGTTGAGTACGTCTACGATTTTACTGAAAAATCGTTCTTTCTCATTTTTTATTGTTTAAGTATTATCTAAGCTCAGGGGACAATACTATGATACATACAGCACAGCTTAAGTGGAGGGGAACTTTTAGAGAAGAGCAGATTGAATTTTTTTAAACATCCCAGTGCCTTCCCAAGTACAACTCCCGCCAGTAGAATTGCCTCAATCACTGATACCTAGAAATCCCTTTACAGGAATCGAACCCACCAATCTGCAGACCTGGATCCAAATTACCAGATTAGTTATCGCGTCTTTATTCAGTCTTATCATTCTTTGGTTGAGCATTAACCATTAATACGATAATTTTCTATTCCTCTTAATTAATTTATTCTTGCCAAGAGTTATATAGCTTGCATGTCTGTGTTGAAGCCTAATCTAAGAACATGTTTAAGGAATGTATGGAGGCTGAATACGAAAATAGGTAAATGGTCTTGGGATCCCCGCTGAGAAGTGTGCTTTCTGGACCAGACGGGATATTTATTATGGTCGCAACATACATTTCTATTACGGATAAGGGATGGTATGGAAGAAAAAGTGAAATTATTTTTGATAGACTTAGCAAGCGATAAGAAGCCATCATATTTATTTATTCTAATTTAGTGGTAGAGTTGTATGTGATGCATGCGAGCTTCCATATAAATCTGCCTTGTTTCGGGGAACATGTTCGTTTTGTAGGTCCAAAAGGCTGTTCTCTTGGTTCACACAGCCCGCCTCCTACAATTGTTCGTAACAACGAATTTTATTTGACCTTTTTCAACTATGAGGGATAAACGTGTACATTCCCAGCCAAATAATATTTTTGTAAAATTGTACTTTTGTGTACTTTTCGGATGAATAGAAAAAAAACAGATCTAGAAGATTATGATAGGGACCCAATACAGCAATATTTATTCAATTGGTTATTCGAACTCGAATCCTCTTACTTGGTTTTAAGAAAGTTTAGTGAGAAATATCTCTGGCAGGCTGATCCCTAAGATACTTGAAAGGCGGGAAAGTCATGTTTGCGATCTTTGAGATGACAGCCTCTAGAGAGTGAAGTTGTAAAAAGCGACTAAAACCCTTCGTGGGCTGAGTTAAACCAATGATGGCAGTGATCTAAATAAATAAAAATTGAGAAAACTTAATGAAATCATCGTGAAATTATGTTAACCTCATAATTTTACCCCAAATTCATTAAATACTTTCCGAAGGGAAAGAATTTCTCTCCGGAAAGTATTTAATTTCTAGAATAATCTCTGAATAAATTCACCCCTAAGTGTTCCGAAGGAATCCAAGTTTATTGCTTTCCATTTCCCCCATGGCAAGCTTACAGCTGGAGTTATTATTTCTTACAACAACACTTTAATTTTATTAATAGCTTCGGAAATTCCGTAAGTGATTATGATTCGGAAAAGCATACGGCTCCCTACCCGCCGATCAATACTAAATGCATAAGTATAAGACGACACCTTCAGGGACTTTAATTGGGACAATCACTTTTATAAGCCTTGAAATCTCACCATCAGAAAGCCATAAAAGTCGTGTGTTATGCAAGGCACGTTTGATTAAGTTGCGTTATTGAGTCACTCACTTATCCCAGTAATCAGGTTGCTTTGGGTATTTGGAATTGACTTCATTTCCAGAGGGAAATGTTTGCACAAATAAAATGAATCTAGTATAAGAGCAATGTAATGGTACTGTATTAAGCCTAAACCAATACTATTCTGGTTGAAATATTATATATTATTCCCTCAGGTCCTTGTCGGTTAGGAGAGTGTTTCGTGACAAATCTCATCTTCATTACGCGATAAACTAATATCGGGAAATGTTCCCAGAATTCTTCTTCAGACAATAGTCGAAATTTTATCGAGGGAAATATATTCAGTCATCAATAAACGCCTTCCACTTGACCTTACACATCAAGAATATATCTATACATCCCCCACTCTGATAGCATAAAATGCAGAAAATCATATTACTCATAATATGGCAGAGAAAAGGGAATAAAGAAATTAATTTAACCGTTGACCAGAGGAACTATAGCTTTAATATGAGTTTTATACCAAGAAGAAATTGGTTTTCACGGTAGGTTAGTAATCTGACCGTAAAAATTCAATCTATCCATCGTTTACGCTTCACATAGGCAATTTCTTGTCCAGAATTATCCGAATGGGAATATGAACTACATCCTTGCTTCTCTTTATATTATTTCGTATTCCTAAGAAAGGATCAATTTATCCCGTTTTTTATAATTTCTAATGTTTTTACTGGAGTGATATGTTTGTTCATATGCGTTCTGAAATTCACATAAGTTCGGAGCTAGCCTAAGGAAGCAAGAATCTTACAGGAAAGCCAAATAAAATTCTAAACCCTTTAAAAATTACAATGTGGAAATACTGAGTTTTATTTGTTTACAATTTTGGCAGTGGAAGTATAAAAATTCTCCCTTAATATTTATTATCTTTCCCCGGGCAGGGCTTAGGACTGTATTTATGTTATTTTTCCATTAACCCTTGCCCTAGGAGCTTAGGGTACACAACTTTTACGCATATTAAATTTCGCATGCAAAAATGTTGGATTAATTTACTGACCACACAAACACGTGCAAGGGTTACTATATCGAAATATCCTTTTACTTCGGAAAATGTAGTTCGGAAAAAATTGTGCGTAATAAAATTAAATGATCCTGAAAGGTCGATTTTCCCATGTCTTTAGAGTTATTTATTATTATTACCTTGCTTCTTTTTAATGTGATAGTTTTGTTATATTTCCGATAATCGCTTTTGCGTGCTGTCTAAATTCAGGGGACAACCCTGCGTGCATACAGGACAGCTTAGGTGGAGCGTAATTCTAGGGAAGAGAAGATTGGAAAGTTTTAACCTTAAAAATGTTGCTATTTTTTTGTTTTTGGGTAAAATTTTCACCGTGCAACATCCCAGTGGCTTCGCAAGTACAATTCATCACAATTGCCTCAACCACTTTGCCACCAGCGTGGGTAAAGGAACAAACTGACAAATGCAAGTGCTGATGAGGCTCCACCTCATGCAGTGGCCGTGAATAATTTAAAGTATAAAAAGTAAAAAAATTATAAAAATTTTCATCAAAATAATCATCGATGTAAAATTATAGCAGTGCTTGCTATGTTACAAGAGGATACTTGAATATTTTATGACGGAATTAGATTCTTCTTGAATATGATTTGAGACTGGTCCTAGAGTCTGATGTGTACGATTCAGACCTGGAGCAGAATCAAGTCAGCATTCTACTTCAAGTGGAATGAGTTAAGATACGAACAATTTGGAAAGATTCCGGTTAGCTGAAATCCGGAACTAGTGAATTCGATGTTTGGAGGTGCTCGAAGTATACAGGCATCGTCAGACCAGATTGTAGTAGGTACTCGGGGATGTTATCAGCTCCTTTGCATCGCACAAGTACAAGTGATCCTGGGGTTCTGGTGGAGAACGCATTCATGTTCAGTCGGCCGTTACACACCTAGATCAGTACACTGACAATGCCTTTTTGGGCATACAATTTCTAAGTATGGCTGGACAGCGTGCTAACCTCGCCCTGTGATTACGAGGATAATTAGCAGAGTAATTTAAGTTATTTGTCCAATTAAAAACACTCGGACGTGGTATTCAATCTACTACATCACCGCATCAGAACCAGTTATGACACATCGAACGACACATTACAGATCCTGTTTAAACTGTTTAGTCAGCTTCGTACAGAAACTAGTCAAGTCTACGATTCACCTCTGTTGTCTATTGCTTAAAGGTGTCTAACGTCACCTACCGTTTTGAGAGCATAGACGACTGGAACTGTTGTATCCATATCTGGCAAGACAATTGTATCTACTCAGACTGTTGATCTTAATGAGGTCTCAACAAGGTCAGAGCTCAATAATATCTTGCTAAACCCTTCTAAGACAAATTGTATATTTTATATGGTAATGATCAAACTTGAGATAATATCTTATCAGCGTTGTTGAACGGTTTGCGACCATCCATTTTCCGCAGAATTGTTGCCCTTGAAATTATGCTTCATTGTGACATAAAGTATTGTGATTTTGTTGGAGTAATGATTGGTAAAGTTTACTCTGGGCTTCGAAAGTTGTGGTTATATGGACAAGTATGTCTATAGTTTCATCCGGTAGAGGTTCAAATGAAACTATTGTAGATAAAACCTCGCTATTATCATTTTTTACTGGCAATAGTGGCTTTTCATTTACTGAATAATTCTTGCTCGCATAGAGTGAAGGTCGCATTCAATGACTGCGTCCGGACATGCTTCACGGTATAAGCTGCATGTAATTGGTTGTTCTATAACTTCATATCTGAAGCAAAGGTATTAATTTTTTTTTTTTATAAATTGCCTACCCACGCCTGTGGTCGAGCTGATTGAGACGCACATCTGCAGATTTTCTCCCATGTGGGCTCCATTTCTGCAACGGGCGAGGTGATTAATCTGGATTAGCAGTAGTTGAAACAATTTTACTAACGAAGACTATATTTGTCAAGTCATTGGGATGTTGCACAATAAAAATGCAATGCCGAAAATTAAGGTTTACTTGCAACATTTGTAAGGTTAAAATTTCCTAATCCTGCGTTATTGAAATTTGCCTCTATCTAAGCCGTGCTAAGCGCATCCTGAAGTTGTCTTGTAGCTTAGGCAATACTTAAAGAAAATACAGGTAAACTAGTATATTTTCCTGAATGTTTAAATCTGTCGACAATTGCAATATTACAGTTTCTCGATATTACCAATCAGTAATGGATGATTGAGTTATTGCATTCATTTTGGGCTATCTCCTTTAACGACATAGTTAAGACAGGTCTCTACACCCCATATCTATTTCAATAGCAAGACAACTCCAACGCTGTATTGTGGGGCTAAGGAGTCGAGGGGTTGGAAGGTAAGCGTTCTATGACTGGGTACATTTTCGATAAACCGTCTGTTTTTTCTGTTAGCTACAAAACAGAAGTCGGTCCTAAACAATGCATTAGACCTGGACATCTATGCTTATTTGTGTTTCAAAATTTATTGTCCGAGTTCAAATAATATAAGTTAAGGATTAGCAATTGGAGTTTTTTATAAAGGTTTTAGAGCGAACACTATTTTGTTGAAGAAGACAGTCTATACAAGGCAAATATGAGTGGAGAGAAATTCTTGTGTATTTTCAGAGCTATACAGATTCAGGATATTAGAAACACCCCTGAGTCAGGACACTTTAAAACCACAAAAGTGGGAGGATATATTGAAAAGGAAATATTACATTCCTAAAATAAGAGATAAAATTTAAACTGTACACCGGAACTGCTTGGAGTGCATTCTCACCCAGAAGGGATAAGGAAAACAGGGATGTTTCCAAAAGAAAATCAACCATGAACAATACTCAATATTCTATACCTCCGTCTGTTGGGTGCTAAAAATAAACAGTACAAGTATATATTCTTGAATTTGTCTGCCCCTACCCGTGCAAATCTATAATTGGACGAAATTATTAAGAAGTTAAAAGAACAGAGTACGTATTTGGAGATTCTCATCGACTTGTAACTGATCCACGGGCGGCATATTTGTCACACGTGTTCAGAATTTACTGCAAAATAGAAAAAATGAAGCACATCGTCATCACCGTAGTAATATCCAGAAGAAATGGATAAATAGAACGCTCAAATCGTGTAATTCTTCTTGGCAACTGGGTATTTCGAGAACACCTTTCGTATTCGTGTCTGGTATTATGAACAACGTGGGAGATCTTAATTATATCAAACTCTTAGAAGAATTGTCGGAAGATGCTTTTGATTTCTCAAGAAGTGAACTGCGTGCAAAGACAGTTTGTGATATTTAACGAGTCCAATTAATAAATCTGTGGAACTTACTGTCACCATTAAAATAATACAATTCGGCCCGCAATTGGTATTGAAATTTTCGGGCTTATATCGAGTGAAGAAAGCAACCGCCAATGAAAGCTATGAATTGGATAGGCTAGGGGAACACGGAGGTCCAAGATTAACCTCGGCGAGCATTGAGTCTACAAAGCCACGTAAAGAAACTTTAATTCTTCCTAGATTTGATTGAGGCTACATTTCTGGTTTACACAGTGATGCGAATTAACGCGAACAACGAAACATGCTTACGACCAGAATTATGATGAAGCTTAACGATGGAAGATAACGATGATTTCCCCTAAACAACGAAGCCTTGAAATTGGTGGCAACTGTTTACGGGGATGTGAAAATGAAAGCAGCTCATCAGTGTGATACCAGATCTAATGAAGACGACAACCAATGATGAACTATAATCTGATAACCACGCTCGGTTTCATAATGACGGAAAAAAGTGGGGTGGGATCCGAAAATATCTCACAGTGCTTTTGACAACATTTACTCAACCCTGCACTATTAGAAACAAGAATCGGAACTATTTAGTGACGACTCGACAGTAACTCGACGAGAGTAATTGGGCTTTTCTTGTAAGCCTTCGGACAAGGCGGGTATTCCAGCGCGACTGCTCTAGTATTTCCTTAAAGTAATTTAATTTAGTTTTTTTTTCTCTTTTTTTACTGCTGAAGGATTTGCCTTAATTTTGTATAATCAAGTTATCCAAATAAATAATAAATAAATAAATTTGTAAATTTCAAATGTTTAAATTGATTACGTTTCCAATCAAACATTTATTTTAATTAATATCTTGTAAATAACCCCAGGGTAAATGTTGTGCTTGTTTCAGAAATAACTGGGAATTTAAATACAATTTGCAATTTTAACTGAATATTTCAATTCACGCAGTAGTGATGGGGTTCGTCATTATTTACAAGGACACCAAACAGCTGAGCTTAATGTAGCTGATGATTTATAATGAAAGACTTTACAAATATTAACGATAGAAAGCCATTAAATTTATCTATTTGCAAAGCTATAACTGCTGCAAGGAAGAGGATTGCTCTGTAAACTCCTAAATAATGGTTAGTTAATTTCTAATAAGATACCAAACGGCTTTCTTCGTAAACAAACAAACAAACAGCGCTTACCATTAGGTGGGTGAAGTTATACCGCAGACTTTACATCCTACAAATCGAAGTCAATAAATAATTCGATGAAAGCAATTCACAAAATCGCCTTTTGGCAAGAACTTATCAAGGATTTATATTTTTCGATATTTTGGAGAAAGTTACTCTGTACCGTAGGTTGCTTTCCCAGAATTTTCAGCTTTGATATAAATGGAATACGATGAAAGTGTTATCAGAACCGGAAAAGTAGTATAAAGAAAAGATTATAGTGTCCGAGCGAGTTCATCTAGAACGAAGGACTTAAGATAGAAATAAAAACAATTTTTTTCTTAACAGAGTTACTTTGTACAAACATATATCGATATTGTGGGAAAGTGTTTTTCCTACTTTTAAGACATTAGGCTTCAAGAAGTATTCAAAGCAATAAGGGTCACTCTGAAAGCAACTTCACATGTATATATAGGATGTCCCAGTTTAAGATGTAATCCTCTCACAGGGTGATATATCTGGCCAAAATTAAGGTTCTAGGTGGGGAAAAACGTTCGAGGAGGAAGGGGATTTATGTTTTTCGGTACTTTTTTCACCTGACACCCTATAGCTAACTGTTGAACTTGTTTAAATATACATATACATGCCACTACCTCTACTACTCATTTACAATTAGGAAAAGTTGTAAAGTCTGTGGCCTTGCAACAGTGCTCCCAGATTGTGGGAAAATTCCGATATAAAAGAGCATTCCAGTGGGCAGTGGGCAGTGGTTAAAGATATGAGACCATGAACATGTATATCGAAAATTCTACAGGATATTTTGTAGAAAAAAGTACTTAAAAAAATAAACTCCCCTCCTGCCTGGGAAATGACACATCAAACCACAAAGTATTACCACATTTACAAGGCACACCCATTGAGTTTTTGTATACATTGATACGTTGAGGGAAGAAGTCACCTATGCCCGATTTATGTGTTTGACCACCGTTTGATTGTTCAGTGCAATGAAGATTTTACCTTCTCGCACCCGACCCTCCTTTAAGCAGTTCAACGGACGAATAACGTCAGAATTTATGCCTGGTAAACCGATGTGTGTCTCTACAGGCTAATATAACAGGGCAAAATTATGCCTTTAGAGAAGATATATGAACCATGATTATGAAGATGTCTTCCGGTCCATCCGCTGGGTGTGACCTGCCGCCAATAACAGTCTTGTCAAACTTTTCCGACATCCCAACTCTCTTGGTCCCGTCCTTGGGTATCGTGAGTTGCCTAATTTCTTTTAAGTAATCCAGGATTCTCCATACTCATTCCCGTCCCTCTGCATCTTAAGTGACAGCCCTACTGTCAGCTTCTTCATAAAGGAATCCAGAGGTGGCAGCCTCAGAAAAGTTTCTAAGGCAGCTGTGCGTGTAATATGAAAAGCGACCATAATCCATATGCATACCGTCCTTTGCATTCTATCTAGTACCCGCATAACGGTAACTTGACATGCCGTCGGTCACCAAACAACCGTAGCAATTATCACAATAGATTCAACGATTATTGTGTAATATATATCCAGTGTGCTGACTTCGGTGAGATACCCCACTATAATTCACACACTCTTCTACAGTCATGCAACACTGCGTTCGTTTTTTGCTCTTCTAGTCAGTATGATGGTCAGCCTTAAATCCTGGTATACCTCCACGTGTTAGGCCTCCTTAGAAGGGTGTAAGTGCGTAAGAGCGTAAGTGGTTCAAATGCCAGGTTCTCTGTTCTTCTAAGGAAGATTATCGTTCTTGTTTTATATGCGCTGTTAAAGAGACCCTGTTCCTCACACCATCCTTTCACCACTCGAAGAGCATTCCTCCTGATATCAGTGGTATCAGCCAACGTCGCGTCATCCACATAGCCAACTTGAATGCCCATCTCTTCAAGTGTAGAGAGTAAGGAGTCAATTGTGATAATCCATGGAAAAGAAAAGAAGACTCCCCAATGGGGACACCGTTTCGTAGCGTTTCCCTTAGCACTTGCGTGACCCTTTTGAATCCTAATTGCCCTACTTCTCAACATGATGTTCATCCATCTCACTATTATCAAGCTAAATTCACATTTTATCCAGGCAATTTTCAGTTTCAATGTCCATCAAAGTGGCTAAAGCACTACCTCCAGTACACATGTTTTCTTCTGCCAGCCTCACCAGTTAGTTAAGCGTTGATTTCCCAACTTGATATGCATGTTGGTTTGTATTTAAGAGGTACTATTTGCACTTCAGGTGGTCTATCAGCAACCTATCCTTGTTTTGAACGGAAAAGATGTCAGACTGGCCGGCTTAATGGATTTCGCATCGGTGTAATCCCTTTTCCTTTTTCCTTTTTCCTTTTCAACTTTGTTTCCCTCCATTTAAACTGTGTATACTAGACTGGTGATAAATATTTCCCGAAGCCACGCTGAGTGACTTGCATGCGATTACACGTATTCCACGATCCCTCCGAAACATAGTTTCCTGGAAAGTGTTCCTCCCTTATCCTTTGTCCATAATCCTGTTTGTCTCCTTCAATGCCTACGCTATTTACCTTGAATAAGTTAAACGTTGGAGACCAAGTTCGTGGTGACTACCTCCTACAGTCTATCGAATTCTGTACACTTGGCCACATCCGTGTTCCGAGGAATCCTCACAAGACACTCTTCTGAATCAATATTGTACCACAAATTTTATGGATTTGTGGTCGTAAAAGTTTTCCAATCCATCACTCCCCAATATGGAAGTATTTCCAGCATTTTGCTTTGGCATCATTCACCTCGATGAAAGTTGACACCACTCTCGTGTTTGCAATGTACAGCTTCCTTCCAATCAAAAACTCAAGTAAATCCTCTATCTTGGGATTGGCATCCGTACTACCCCGGACTGTATTGTTTGCAGCGCATCCAGTGATAAGTCACGTGTTCTCTTTTCTCCGTAGCAAATAAGGACCTCGTAAGGAGTGCTCCTGAAAAATCAAAGGGTACAAAGTATGTGGAAGTGGATATATGTTTTTGAAACAGACAAACGAAATTTTAGTTGCAGTGATCTCACATTGATTGGTTTAAAGTGTTGAATGCCCCGGGGCTTACCGGTGAACTTCATGTAAAAGCTCTCTCAGAACACGTGCATTTCGATATGTAATTTACTCACGAAAAGGCTTTTGGATTCATTTAAATAATTTTTTATTCTTGAAAATAAAAGCCACTTCCACCTCCATTCAAGAGACAAGTCCCTAATTGTGTACAAAGCATACCATAAATATCGAGGTAAGCTATAGTGATGGTGATTTCTTCCATCTGGTCCACAGGTTTTAAATGATCAGAAAAATAGATAAACACGTCCGTACAAAACCTAGGTCAGTGTCAGCTAGCCTATCAACATATAACCCTCATACAGAGTTCCCTTTTCCAAAAGGCTTAAGCCACTATAATTTTCCAGATATAAGTTACATAAAATGCAAACGGATGCAGTTGACATCCTTGAAGCTTAACAAGTTAACCACAGGAGGAGTGTCATGTGAACTTATCTTGGAGTGTGATAAATTATCACAACAGGCGTGTGGTTTCTGCTGACGGAGGAAACTACTGAACAAAACATGGTGTTCAAAATATTTAGAGTAGTTTTGAAACAGTGTTTGAGTAAAAAATCGGATGGATCTGAAGTTTTATAAATGACGGATTGCTAAGCTTAAGAAGGATGGTTTTTTACATAAGGAAAGCCATTAAACGAATATATTGAAAGCTTCGTCGATTACTAGTAAATTTTGTTAGATGTTTTTTTTATTTAAATAACCTTGCATCCCATTTATTTCAGTATTTCCAATTTTAAATTAAATATGACCAAAAACTGTATGGGTTAGTAGAGGGATAAGAATGAAGTCAGGTCCCCTTTGTTAACACCGATCCAAAGAGATGGAGGTTTGGCTTGGATGGAAGTTGAGAAATCAAATTTAGAAATCCATAGAAGAATGTGTACCATCATTAGCTTAGTTAGAAATTAGCTCTTTGAAACAAAAATTTGGAATTTTATTATGAGGGAAGTCCTTTGGTAGGTTTTTTAATTTCATAAATCAGAGATGAAAACGTAATATATAAATGCGCAAAAATCTTTAATGTGATATCAGCTCAGTTTGAGGATCAATTCTCCAAAGACCTAGCTAGTTCTTTATACAAGGAAAAAATTATTCAGTCTTTTGCTCTATCAAAAAGTGTTCACTGTCTGTCTTAGAAGCTTAACAATGTTTCTGCTATTACTTGGACGATGGTACTACCTTTAATTTAAAACTCAGGCCAAATACTTAGAAGTCATACTAAACTTCAATAAAAGCTGGAAAAGACATAGAGAGGCGCGTTACAAAGGCGATGGCAAAAAGTGAGGTATTAACCCCTGTATCGTGTACTGGATATATGCCGCCGTCGTTAGAGCTGGGACCTGATCTTGTAAGATGAAAATGAAACGTCAAGACAACTTTTTACGAGGAATTTCAAGATATTGACTAGATATTCCACTCGTTTTCGACTTATAAAGCCCTTGTGCTTATGCATTGCGTTTTAATTTGGTGGACTGCCTTGGAAAAGGCTTAATTTAAGGGTATCGACTGCAGCAATGGCGGTCTATGGTATAAGCATCGCTGCTGAAAGTGCCTAGAAATTGAAGGAGTCAGGCTGTAGGATGTCCTTAGACCAGAAGTTTATCCGTTAGTTTTCTAAGCAGAAAGGAAAGATTTCTTGATTGGGTGGCCCAGTAGGACATATTCATCTACTTAAATAGACGAAAACTGGGTGAGGGGAGGACAAGGATGGGGGGTTCGAGGTTTCTACCATTTGCCTGATTATTTTAACGTGTTTGAAACGGAGGTCTCTGCAATAAGCAATGCTGGTATCCTGCTAATGGCGACAGCCGATATTTGTCGTAATGTCGTCTCAGAAACTACACCTGATCTACACGGACAATCAAGTGAAATGCTTTGATATCACTTGAGTATGATCAAGCCGCGTCTGGTTTAGTGTTAACGTAATAATCTCTTGGCCGTGTGGGACGGTTACAAGGTCTGCTGAGTTCCAGGTTGCAGTGGCGTACCTGGAAATGAAAAAATGATGAGCTTTCGAGGAAGTATGGGTATCTGTCTCGTGTACACATTAACAGGCAGACCATTAGAATCGGCAAAGAGAGAGATCGATCGACATGCTATTATAGTAGGTAACGATAGATGGATTGGGCTGTCTATTTATGAAATCTCAAGGAAGCTGTAGCCAAAAATTTTCCCGGTGGGAATGATTTTGTTACTTCAGAGGCAGCTCATAAGTGTACCCAGCTGTCATTGCAGGGCGCTGCCTCTTTGGTAGGTATACAAAATGCATAGGTGCTCTTTTCAATGACTTCTGTAGAAATGTAGCGCTCATTTATAAGACTCATATCAGGCTCCGACTTGAATTTAGTTCGAATATTTGGCTAGGAGCACGACGCACTATACTGTCGGGGTTGGATAGAGCCGAAAGGAAGGCTTTCAAGCTTATTGGCGATCAGACGATTACATCTATGTAAAATTGATTTTCTGGAGCATAGAGCGCAATATCTGAACATGTTTTCAACGAAATCTCTGCTCTGATTTCTTATATATCAATACCTGTGAATCATAGCCGCGCATCGAGCCTTTTTCGCACCTTCGTCCTTGAAACACGAATGAACAGAAGAGTGAAATTCTACGAATTCTTGTTGAACAAAATAATACGAATTTGGAAGGGATTAAGAACTTCTGTTTTCCATCATGACTACAGACGGTAGTTGTTTAAGTTGAGTGTGCACGGACACCTGCACTCGATATCCTAACTCCCTACTTTCATTCTCGCCAATCACCAAGATTGTGCCGTTCATAGGGTATCCCTCAAATTTTGACTACAGCGTAAAAAAACTGTAGGGTCGAGGAGGAACTCGAAAGTATTTAACAACTTCTTAGCGAATGCCCAGGGCCACTGACCAGACGAAGGAAGATAGACATTAGGTAAATACTTCTTCAGCTCATTAGGGGAATTGGCAGTCAAGGAATTGTAAGATTCATTAACATTTGTACCTGGTTCTAGTTCCCATTTCTTCTCTATATATAGAAGTTTCCAAAGTCTAAGTGAGACCGACTCTATGGCTTCTGGGTGGCAGCCACTATAACCTAACTTAACCTCTCCTGTGAGAAAATTTTGAAAGGAATCCAGGATTCAAGAGACAAGCTTCTTAAGCAATATGGTGGACAACATTCTCGGAAGATCTCTACAAATAAATGTAGCTATCTTCAGACAGTAAATGCAGTTAAATTAAAACGGCGTAACTCATGGAGAATATCCGGTCCCTTCCCCTGTCAGTACTTGTAAGCGTAATACGTCTGATATTGTTGGTAGCATGTACGTTTTCTGCGTTAAATAAATCAGTGAGCAAGCAAGGGTTCTTTTCATCGACAAATACATGACAACGGTGGAATGGAGATAGGTGACATTTAAGGTTTTTTCTTTGATTAAAATCAAGTCTTATAAATAAATTATTTGCATTTTTATTCACTGAGTAATTTCTAACTAATAACTTGACCTCTAGTAAGTAAATGTACGGCAGTATGTAATTACATATAATCCTGCATTTATATAGTTGAAGCGTAGAGATTGTGTTATTTGTTTTTGTTTTTGTGGAAAATTAGGGAAAAAATTTATAATAACAGTTACCCATAAATACAAAAATATCGCTTAATATAAAATCATTTAAAAAAATGCACTATTTACAAGAAAACTAACCTACCAGTCACTTTTTGGTGAATGTTTAATACATGCCCGATTTTGTTTTACTTTTTTCCCACTTTGAACCCATGCTGAATGCCGTAAGATGATTTCTTGAACAGCCGAAATGAATGCCAAGTTTAAAATTGGAATCTTTCGATATTCCTTCATTTTCAATAACTAAATCGTTAGTATAAGTTTAAACCCGTCAATTCTGACACTTTACCAAAGATTAATATAAAAACGGTCCTCAAAAAATAGCCTAGCCACGTGTATTTTAATTGACGTAACAATAACTCACCTAATACAAAATTTGCTTTCAAGTAAGAAAAAAAGAAAATCTCTATACCCTTGCATAGATGGAAAAAAGCGTTTGTGTACCCACTGTGAATGGATTGAAGGAAAATGGATTCCGTCATGAAATTGCACATCCGAATTCCATTCAAACGCCTGTGGGCATAGAAAGCCATCACAGCTAGGAGCGGGATTCAATTAAAACTTCCTGGTTACAATGTAATTGTTTCTCAGTGCCTAATGCCAAGGAGCTTTTTGAAGGCTCGTCTGTAGTCGAGATTGAATATAGTGTAGATGACGGGATTCAGTGCGGAGTTGATATATCCCAACCATGTAATAAAATTTATAAGTTTGTCGGTGGGACAGCATGAAGGACAAAAGGGGAGGATCACATACATAAGAAAAAATGGCAGCCAACAGACAACAAAAACTCCCATAATAATACCGAGGGTTCGGGCCGCCCTACGTTCTTTTGACAAGGAAATTTTCTGCTTTTCCTCTATAAATTGATAGACACCTCCTGCTTTCTTTAGTGACAATCTACTGGAAGATTTTCCTATGGATTTTAAGTTCTTTTCCACAAAACCCCCATCACCGTTGGGTTTTGCGCTTTCCGAGGAATTTTCTGGATTATCAGTAACAGATTCCTCCTTTGTTGAGGGCGGCAGTAACCGTTCGGAGTTTTGCTTCATCCTCTCCTGCTTGAGGGAATCTTTAGTTTTAGGCCGCTTTGCTTTTCTCCTGGAGGATCTTTCAGAGTTACTCGAATGTTCGTTGTGATTGGTTTCACTACTTACTGACTCCTGGTCCTGCTGTGTCGTACTTTTTACTGTGATGGCATTTATCCTTGACGCTCTTGCACGCTCCCGCAGTCGTCGCTTTGTGGCGACATAAATTTCGATGTAGACAATTGTCATTATGATTAGGGGAATATAAAATGAACCTAATGATGAATATATTACATAGCCTTGGTTGGATGTTAAGTGACAGGGGAATTCACTTGAAAACTCCTCGGGCCAGTCATTCCAACCGATTAAGGGAGGCGAACTAATTACTAATGACAGCACCCATACTCCTGCGATCAGAAGCAGCACTCTGCCCACTGTTCGTTTTTGGGCGTAATTAATTGGGTCCGTTATCGCCCAGTACCTATCTAATGCTATAGCACACAAATTAAGTATTGAGGAAGTACAACACATAACATCACAAGTTAGCCACATTTTACACAAATGGATGCCGAACTCCCATCGGCCGAGTATTGAATATGCGACATTGAAGGGCAGAACAAGTACAGCTACGGTTAGATCTGCTACAGCTAATGATACTATGAAAAAGTTCTGGACTATTCTTAGCGGTTTGTAAGTAAAAACGCTTAATATTACAAGGACATTTCCAATAATAGTTAGCATTATAATAATTGACAGCACAATGGCTGTGAGGATTGCCTCCCATTCTGGAACTGCCAGGCTCACTCCTAAATGGCTCGGATGCAGAACTTTTACCGCACTCGGACATCCTTCTTCAGTAATGTTGGCTGCTACACTAACGTTTGGCATGACGGTGTACATGTTGCATGTTTATGACGGGCTATCGTTGTTGTAACCTCATTTTAGGAAGATCCTATACTCTTCTCTCTCTCTGACCTGTAAAAAAGATAAAATTCTTGTGAGTGAAATAAAATTACACTGAGTTGAAGTTTATTCAAAAGTACTACTAACAGAAAATGTTATGTGTATGTGTATATCCAGTTTAAGACTAGCCCTAACTCCAAAGCATCTGGGCTTCTTCGAGGCTTCTATTGGTGCCATCACATTTAAAGTATTTGAGAATTTGAAGAGGCAGCCATTCTGTCTGCCCCACAGTTTCACAAAATAATAATATAACTCGCGAAAGAAGTCACCGATAGATACTTTCTCATCCATACTCGCCATTGCAAAAAGACGCAAACAATAAAGAATAGGTCCCTATTATGAGGTTATTGGTACAAAAATCCCGGCCTATAAAGAAGGATTTATTCACACACAATAAAGTCGTCGGTAGCAAAACGACTATAGAATGATCTTTTCTCAGCTCTAAATCTGTCGAATAAATATTGCATTACACCTCAAACTTTTAAGAGAATAAGAATTTTGTGAGGGATCACACTACGCAGAAGGTAATGTGATATATTGCGTAGGAAGTAGAGGGTCATAGTGTACAATATAATGAGACCCTTGCCACCTAAATAACTTAAGGTTGCAGGAGTTACATTAATCTGATGTATTTTCCATCCATCTAAAAGCAGCTGATCTAGTCCTTACTTTACCCCAAAGAAGAATAAGAGGGTTTGATGATCGTATAGGCACTAGGAAACTTGACTTCTGTCGTTATCAGATCGCTAGTCAGACACATTCAGAACTTTGCGTACTTATTGTAAGGGAACAACTTTTAGAATTAATTTATTGATACCATCAGAATCCTCAAACCAACTTCTATTATATCTTAAGTGTTACATCTACTCCCCGTTTGGAGCTTGGCATCTAACTTGAAGTATATAAGACTACCGGACATAAAGTGTGGGAGTACAGGTAACACGGTAGATAGGTTCCTAGAAAATACCGTGTTGTGTGAAATCGTGTTATACGAGATTAAGAGCCAATACAAGCCAAATGGAGGGAAACGTTCTGAAAACTTTTTAAAACAAAATATTTTTTATTTTCGAACATCTGGTTCGCCATCTTGAATTTGGCAAATCTGACCCGGGATTCGTGATTAGTGACTCCAAAAACCCCCATAGACCAAATTTGGTGCAAATCGGTAGATTTTAAAAATTCGTCCGCCATCCTGAATTTCGCAAAGCCGACCTCAGATTCGTGATCAGCGACTCTAAAAACCCCCGTGTACCAAATTTGGTGCAAATCGGTTGATTTCACAAAAATTCGACTCCATATTGGATTTTTGACTGCCATATTGGGTCTGCCATTTTGGATTTTGTCAACCTACTACACTAACTTTTTAGGGGCATCTATCAGCTACAGTTTGAGCCAAAAAACGACCCGATCGGTTGCGAACTTTTATTTTTACATGTTTCTTTTTTGCTGGACACTCGATTTTTCTCCGGCTTCCGGCTGCCATATTGGGGCCGCCATATTGGATTTTTCAAAGGCGTACTCGGCATTTGAAAGTAGACGCTCTAAGCTTTAAAATAAGCCCTTGGTCGATTTTTTTGGTTGCTTCTAATTTTGGTCGTAGCTCTGATCCGGTTGACGAGGATCGTCCCATATATATGTTGAACATATACATACATAGTTTTATAAGAGGGTTTCCGCATTTTCATTAACTTGTTTGAATGAAACCGTGTTGTAGGTTGCCGTGCTGTAGAATACCGTGTTCTAGGAGGGTTACCTGTACAAAGTACAGCAAGTTTCTGTCATTTTGCCTTGACATTGGTCTAGATTGGTTAAGGTGTACGCTTGCAGATTTATTCTTCTGTAGATGCGGGTTCGATTCCTGTAGGGCGCGAACGTGTTCATTTATAAGAATACTAGTAGTTGCGATAATTCTATTGACGAAAATTTTATTCGCAAAACCACTGGGATGTTGTGTAGTAAAACTTTCATACCACAAATTTCGGCTTACTTGCAACATTTGTTAGGTTAAAATTTCCAATATCTTCATTCCTATAATTTTGTTCTGTTTAAGCTGTGCTGTGTGCATCGTAGGGTTGTCCCCTAAGATTAAGCAATAGCGCAA
The DNA here is from genome assembly GCA_006980735.1 of Dasypogon diadema. NCBI lineage: Eukaryota > Metazoa > Arthropoda > Insecta > Diptera > Asilidae > Dasypogon > Dasypogon diadema. The sequence goes on along the minus strand of QYTT01089721.1, from coordinate 33,264 downwards.
ACTCTTAACTTTCTCAAGCGGGAATAAATCTTGCCTAGCACATTTGAAGTATGGTCAGAGTATGTGATCCCTGGGCTAGTGACTGCAGTAGCATAAGGAATTTTGGATTTATTAATCATAATAGGTGGGATATTAACTAGATCAGTCCTCCTTCTGACTACAGCGATACTACACATTACTTTATATTACAATAAAATCATTCCCATACTTTATTCAGGTTATTATTAATCCGAGCAATGTCGTCAATCAAGCAATTCAGTCCATTTAAATAGATTTGAACATTCTCGTCGTAGTGATGAATTGAAGCATCCTTTATTTTGGTGGGGACGCGTATATGTACAGGGAATACAACAGAGCACCTAGCACAGATCACCTTTGGTGCGTTGATCCTACCCTATGCCTGCCTGTTATTTTCCATTTTAACAATGTTCCTGTCCTATCAGGTACACTTTTGCCTTTGTCTTTGTCTTTTAAAGAGACTAGTGCACATCAAAAGTCCCGTTACACAGAAACAGTTACAGACGCCACCTTGGCCCACCTTAGAATTAACTATTTTGCAGGCCAAATTGAGAGAACTTATTCCGGCGAGACACACAAAAAAGCCGAAATAAGAACACCGTATGATTAGAATCGTAATTAAGAAATTTTAATTAAGTAATTGCAATTCGCGCACGAACTGTACAAATTAAAAACCTGGAGCCGCAGATAGGATATACGTCCTACCTGGGCGAATCAAGCCACACGACTCCTATCAGGTACACTGATGCTTGGAGATTCGCTGTCAGTTTGTGATACTCTCGATCTCGATGCAGTCGCTCCAAGCCTACTACTTTTCACACTACGGTTCTGAATATTCTGAAAGATTCATCCATTCATGTGTCATCTTTATTATCTATTATAGTTTGGGGAGTACAATCCAAATGATTTAGAATATTTCATTTTAAAACTGTTAAAATGTCAATGCTGTCAATGTGCAAACATTGATAAATAACATAATCAAATGTTTGCTTGCTGACAGCTATTTTCTTAGATTATTTAACTAAGACAGGATAGTCCACAACTTTCATATACACTGTACGTGTGACTCAAGAATTAAGCCGCTTGCATTGTGCTTATCTGACATTTTTAATTTTGTCTGATGTTTCTGAAATGTAAACATTCAGGAGTGCATTCCAAAACGTAGCTATAGTCAACTATAGCTGACTTCAGTAGTTCCGAAACTCAGAAGCTGACTCTCTTACGTCATTCGATGCAATTTCACTTCGCTCCAAAACAGCTAAAGTTGTCTAATAGTCAACTATTTTGGCACCTGCTCTTAGGATCCACCTTCTAAGATAGCTATACTCACATTTTGTTGGCAACTCTCTAGTTGTTTTTTAAGTTTGTGATCGAGAAATGGAGGGAAAAGTTGTGGGAATAGTGGAGAAAAGCGATAGAAAAGAATACTGTGAGGAATGCCTTCCAAGCATTGGGCGATTGGATTACGTTCCCTCTTCTGCAAAGATGCGAAGATGCCCACCCTATTAAAGTGAAATATTTACTACGGTTATGACAAAAACGCACACATTATGGAGCGACTTTTTCCATTTGTCATTAGGGCCTATCCTGTCTTAGTTATATAATCTAAAGGCTCAACTATAATGGAATTACAGTGACTCGAGTCGCCTTAATTTGAGCTTCGAAAGCACTGATTTAGCTTTATGCAACCATAATCGACTTGCTGCACTTTTCGCTAACTTTCGCTAACTTGTTTGTGGTACGGAAACTTTCGTAGCTAACTTTGGGGAAATTAAACAAAATCAGCTTCAGATGTCATTTTGTTATTTTGGAAAAAGTTTTGAAAAAGCTGTGTGGAAATTATGGAGGAAGAGAAGTTTATAGAGGATTTAATTTTCCAAATCTGTTAAAAGAAGTAAAAAATCCATTTTACTTCTTCTTTACTTTGAATTCTTGACGTTTCAGTTTCTTCTTCTTATCATTCTTTAGAATGCCTTTAAGTCTATTATGGTACGCTCATTTTCGCCAAGTCACGAAATTCCATTATAGTCGAGCCTTAAGACTATTTTAGGAATTAAAAAAAGCTTACTTGATATTTTTCAAATGTAAATAGCCTGCTAAGGTATAATCTTCTTGTCTTATTTCGTGAACTTCAAACTTAGAAATACGTTTTTTAGTATTCATAAAAATGCTATCATATTTCCGATTAAAGGCCAATTTACATAGCAGCAACATGTTTTTTTACTGAAAACCTGAACGAGATGGTTTTATTGATTGATGATATGTGTAAAAAAAGGACAAAGAATGAAGGGGAAAGAAAAATTCAATTCCGGCGGGGAAATTGACATTTTAGCCCGTAAAAATTTTGTTGGCATATGTTTTGTCTTTTTTGGTATTTTATCATGTTAGCTTTATCTATCCCACTCGCACTGTTTGCTTACAATGTTGTAGTAATGTAAATTGGCCTTAAGACTATATTCACTAACCAAGATCACTTTTAATGCAGAAGAATTTCATTGCCGTCGCTCTTCCACGCCTGCTATTTTTACATTCAATTAAAAAATAGGAAATAAATTTACTCTTGATGAGTCATGAGATTTTGTTTGGTAAATGCAACTCTTGGAAAAAGACTCCTGAAACAAATATTAAAATCATGTCATGAAACAAGTAATTCGTGCAGAAGGTTTTCAGTTTAAAGCAAAATATGATTCCGTGTTACAACAAATTATGCTACGCCCTTTTCCTTTCCCGATATTTCTATAAAAATGAGACACGTTTTACATAACAGCGCGTGGTTTATTATATGGAAAATAATGCAAAAACGACTTCATAAATACATCTTGTTACATAAGCCTATTCAGATGTACTCTTATGGTTCTTTAGATGGTTCATGCATCCCCAAATAGATCGTATTTGTCTTTTGTAATATGTACCTCTTGTTCTTATAACGGAGCTGGGAAAAT
>QYTT01089721.1:0-25823 GCA_006980735.1 Dasypogon diadema | reverse complement strand
TGATTACTCGTTAATAACTCAAAAGCTAATGACCTGATTAGGCTGGAACTTGGTATATATACTAACAATGATTCACTCAATTAGCGCCTATCTGGATGAGCAATCTCACCCCCGTCAACCCCGGTATTCCGTGAATTTTTTTTACCTCCCCTCGTATAGATAATTTTTCTAAGTTCATCTTAAAAATATAGGATATGATATCGAGAAAGCAATTTTGACCAAAAGGAATCAGTGTTGTTACCATGTATACCCTTCATACCATTTGACTTCCATCTTGGGTTTAGATTACTATAAACATGTCTCACAGACAGACGCTAAAGTTGGTCAGGATCGAATTGAGGGAGATCTGCTGTTCACTTCTGTTCATTTACAAAGAGATATTTTAGACAGATTATGAAGATTGCGGGATTAAAACGTTTACTTATGTAAATTAAAAGTGTTAGACATTTACGAACATATTTTGAATTCACGCAGACGAAGTTGCGGGTAACTGCTAGTTTTTTTATATAATTTCTTTATGTAAATGAATCTGATAAATTAAATTCGTTCATTGCACAAATGATCAGGTGAATATTGTCAATGATTAAATGTAAAAAGACGTGGAATACATCCTAGCTAATTCTAATTTAATACAAAATTAGACAAATTTATTTGATTTTTAATTTTCCCTTTTTGTATTTCAACACTTGGAAGTACGACCAACCTTTATTAATATAACTCAACATAAATTAATTATATATCTTCATAAAAAGACAATAGAGAGCGCAAAGGCAACAGAGTTAATATAATAAATTCCAAGAATCAGTGGGTCAAATTAAGGTACAAGCAACAATTTAATATTTTACGTCAGAAAATTACGAAAGGGAATATAAAGTTTCAGCGGACGTAAATTGTCCTAAATAGTCCGTGTTTTTTTACGATTCTGCTAAAGCTCAGCAGGACGACTTGTTTTACTAAGGAAAAAGTGGGATCGAAAATTTGAGTGAACCAGATGACGATGTATTTCCCACTTGAATATTCAGTGCCCGTAGCCAGAAAGATAATCAAACGATGGTATTCCATACCACACCCCTCCTGCTTTCTTCGAAGAGAACCAAATCTTTAGGAAAGTAATTAGGTTGAAAAAAAAAATCCTGTGCTTTGAAAAATTAAGAAAAATTTGTATTTAAAGCAAATTTCTGCTTTCCAGTGAGCATCAACAATTGTCTATTGTTCCATTAAAATCCGTTTCGAACAATTGTCTATTGTTCCATTAAAATCCGTTTCGAACAAAATAACAAATTTTGTAAATAAAGAGGGCACATCTACTTTCCCTTTAAGAATTAAAGGTGGTAAATTTTCGCATCCCTACGTATACAGTTTCTAAAAGAAACCAACGTTTCATTCTGTTCTTATTTTTGCCCAAAAGACTGTTTCTTTGAATGATGTTTTTGTACCTTTTTTAAGTGAAAAACTTCTGAATTTCTTGTTCACGACAGAATTTGAATATTTCGGTTCTCTTAAAGCAAAAACTTAAAGTCATTTTCTAACACTAATGAAAGGTGCAGCCTCCTTGAACAGGAAGAAGGATAGTACAGATAAATGAAATGCTCTTGAGGTTAACCCTTTACCCATAAAAAGATCTTGGGAACTGTTATTTTTGTAACCCTACTTACAAAAAGGGTTACTCTTCTATTTAAAAACTAATATTTAGAAGGAATAAACTAAAGGTATTTTACAAAAAGTGAGGTACAGTCATAAAAGGAATTGGTATGAAAATACAAGTAATAAGAATCGTTTTGTAATATTAATTCAGTAAACAATAGTAAAAGGCGGGCAGGGGAGTATGTGAAACACTAAACACAGTGGTTTAATTTGGATAAACGTAATTCTTTATAATCAGAATATCTTGCTAATCCATTCTTTATCCATTTTATAGCTTCTCTGCACATTCTGCTATGGTAAATTCAATACATGGCTAGAATTTCAATCCGTTGCGTTTAGTGATGATTTTTTTCTACTTAATAAATATTTACAGCAAAGCTAAGAATAAATTTTTGATCGGCAGGAAGAGGAGTATTAAGGTTTGGCCATACCAACGCGGAACGCCGAAGCGGGGGCAGGAGCCATGCGGGACAAGAAGCGTTGGCAGGATAGAAGCATGCAAAGTGCTGCGTTATTTTGTTGATGCAAATGCGTGACTGCAGCGTTTAAATTTTGGTTCATTACATGCAGAGTTTTTCCCACGGTTCGCCTAGTTCCAAATTAGTAATCTTAGTTGTCAAATGAGTAATTTACTTGCCTGAATAAACTGCAAAGAAGAACATATATTAGAAGTGAAATATTCGTTCCTCATTTCACGTTGGTGTGAATGAATAATTAATTTCTCTGTAACACTCCCATCTTCACGTAGTACTACAAAATATGAACTCTTAAAGCATGTGCGAGTAAAAGAGACTAAGTGGGTCTGTAAAAAAGTTGCTGAATTGTACTACTCAGATTACTACTGCTATCGGTGAATACGAAATGTTACATTGGGCGTAATGACCATTGGTATCATCATGGGAACTGGTGCAATTTTTAAAAAACTCGGATATTCACGATAAAACGTGAAGAATTCTTTTATCGAAAAAAGACTCACCTGCTGGACGTTTCGACACACGTATCAGTGGCCATGTTCACTAGCGAAATGCCGGTTGCTAGAACTCCTGAGATCGTATCGGTGTTAGGTTTTCAACCCTTGCGGTTGTTGGAGAAAATATGAACCTTAAAATAGCGGATATTTTGGAATTTGTACTCTCCTCAGGCTACTTTTTATATGACGGAGAGTTCTATATTCAAAAAGAGGGTGTAGCAATGGGTTCATCTGTCTCTCCCATTGTAGCCAACATTTTCATGGAAGATTTTGAGAATAAAGCTGTACAAAAGGCTCTGGTGAAACCGAAAATAAGGTATGTAGATGATACCTTTTGCGTATTGAAGAGCCAGGAAGTGGGTGTTTTTCTAAACCATCTAAACTCCCAACGCCCTGCAATTAAATTCTGAATGGAACTGGAGGAAGATAACACTTTTGCCTTTCTTGAAAGTAAAGTAAAATTGACGAAAAAAATAGACGGCACCCTAGGACATACAGTTTTTAGAAAATCGAAAATTACATGCATCCTCTCACCATAATCCCTCCAACTTAAAATCGGTTGTGTCGACTCTGGTTCGCAGAGCACACAGATTATGTGATGATGACAACCTGGAAAGGGAATTAAAACACTTGGACAATATTTTAAAAATGAATGTCTACGGCAGGAACCTAAAAAACATTACAATAAACGAAAACAAAAATAGAGCAATGAGGTGACAAAGAGGGCTTTCCTACCTTACTTGAAAGGTACCACTGATAAGATAGCCCAGATATTAAGCAAATTTAATATCAAAACAATATTGCGACCACCGAAGAAAATTAAGGAACTGTTTCCGTTACCGAAGGATAGGCTACCTTTTCATACTTGTGGTGTCTATGAGGTTCCCTGTAGCTGCGGTTTGTCACACATAGGACACACAAAAAGAAATATAAGGACTCGTTTTGACGAACACATTAAGGCAATCAAAAGCAAAAGCAAGGAAAAATCTGCAATTTGTGAGCACTTTCTAGAGAATGAAATGCATATCAAACACTTCAGCGAAGCAAAAGTGCTGTCAAAAGAGAAATATCACACTCCGCGAATAATACGGGAGGCAATTGAAATAAGAAAGCGTTCAAATTTCAACAGGGATGACAGTTTCCCACTAGCAAAAACGTGGGATCCAATAATAAATAAAATAAAAGTGCAACAAAATACGAAGACCACCGACATAAAGAAATGGACCGCGCGTCGTAATGCTATACTTGGTAGCAAAATGGGATCACTTTTCTCAGGTCGTCTCTTTCCGTCTAAGGATGATTCCAGTGGCACTTTATCAGTGTCAGCTGCATTACAAGCCATGCAAATGAAAAAGTTAAAAGTAGTTGCCTCTCGTTTCGTCTAAGAACGATTTGATAAGAAGAAGATCAGAAAAAGTGTGCTCATGTGAGACAGGGCATTGCACGGTCCAGGAGTTTTATATGTCTATGACGTAGACAAAATTAACACCTTTTGTCCGGATCTATTTCACTGCAATTAAGGAGACACTTAGCAACAAGACAGATCACAACTCATAACATAAGTCTGTGTTCCCGCAACAACAACTGTAAGGACGGAAGACTCAATACCGTTCTAGCAATCGGCATTTCGCTGGAACATGACCACTGATAGTCTGATACGTGTGTCGAAACTCGAACCGTCAAGCAGGTGAGTTTTTCTTTGATAAACGACTTCTTCACGTTTTATCGCGAATAGTCGAGTTTTTTAAAAATGCATAGTATAATGCGCGAAAATTTAAGTAATGATATAGGAACTGGTTTTTGAAGGTGAGAAACTAAATGGACAGTACTGAGGACAATTAATTCAATTAGGCTCCATGAAAGATGTTTCCTAGTCGTGATACAAAAATAATTTCCCTGTAAAATAAGGAAATTAAGTAAACTCTTAGAATATGGGAGTATTCCAAGTTAAGGGGATTCACCCAAGAAATTATTATTATTATTTTTTTTGTATTTTAGTACCTAGGCAGTGTTTTTCAAACACTTCTGTGTATTTTTTCAACTAAAACACACACCGTTCGAGAAAGGCGAAAAATCGAAATTTCGCGACTACAGCCATAGATAAGGCAAATAAAAAAAAATGTTTCCAATAAAATGTAGATATTTTGTAGCGTACAATCCAAATCCGCAATAAAAAGTAGGCGTTTCTATTTAAAATTTTAAAGTGACCCCGCGTCCCGCCCGCCAGAGGGGTAAGGGTGACATTTTTTGACAAGATCAGATGTCCCCTCCAAACCATCTAACTTTTATTCGGAACATTTTTTGATTCGATGCATATTTCTTTAGTTATCCGTAGTTCCAGATTAAAATGGGACACCTTGTACTATATGTAGATATATATATCAAGAGGTATTATAAAATTAAATTTAAAAAAACCCCGACAAAAAAACCTAAGTTCCCTTTAAAAAGTAAAAAACTCTCACTTGACAATCGGATTTCCATGTCCCAATTTTCCCACCACCAATTTTCTCATCAAACGAAGCTAAGAACACTCTCGATTAAGTCATCAATATTCTCTTTCAGTGCGCTTTCATTTGAGACCCCACTCGAGTATATTTGCAGACATTCGGTTATTCTTCCCCACTTTCACCCCCACAACTTTTAAACGGCTCAACCGATTTTCATCAAACATGTCTAAGAACACTCGCACATAAGTCACCTTTAATAATAAAAAAAACTAAATTGAAATCGGAGCTATGATGCCACAGACAGACAGACACACAGACAGACACGTCAAACTTATAACACCTCTCTTTTTGCGTCGGGGGTTAAAAATTGGCAGGAATGTCCCCTATTCTTATGAAGTTTGCCACTTTATTCAAATTTGTAATATGACTGATAAGCAAATCTAAGACATGTTTATGGTATTATTGTAATAATTTCATAAAGAGCTCTTTTGTTGCACGCATAATTCTTTGCGCGTTTATGCACCGGCTAGGGGAAATCGTGGGGGATATTGTTGAGACAAAACACTGGGCGCCACGTGGTTTTGCGGTTGGAGTCCACGAACTCCTAAGGTGGGTAACGCTGATGACAACTCAACTTTCTTAAAAACTTGGGCAGAAAACACTGTTCCTTACTAGATTCATAATATTTATTCAATACACTTCGAAACTTTATTCAACACACTTCAAATTTTATTCACTAAGTCTTCATAAATTGAAAGAATGGGAAAGAAATGCAAGCGAGGCAGCGGACCGAATTAAATCAACAACAAAAATAAAATAAAAAATTTCAATCTCACTCCAATTACAAAAGTAAATAAGGAGGACAGCAGTACTTATCTTTTCAAATTCCCTAGGTTCCGTATCCACAAGCTCCTCTCCGAACCCCTTGGCTTCTTCCGATCGTAACTCCTTCCTGGGAATTCCTCTTTTCCTCCCTTTTAGTCTTTAAGAACCTCCAGGTTCCTTTTCTTATTACACTTTTTTTTTGCTTTTTTTTACAATTCGTCTAACTCTTCTTCTCTTAACTATCCGCAACGCCACACTCGTTCTTCTGCTGACTTAAACTGCGCGCTTCACATACCAAAGCTCGGGATTATATTGGAAACGTTCCCCTATTTCCGATTTTCCAATGATAATTCCAGGATGACTGGAATCTATATAATTATATAAATACTTTTTCTTGGTTTTTTTGACGCAAAATATTCGGAATTGTTTATGTTTTTATATAGTGTGGACGGAAGAATTTTCTGGTCCTCGGAAATTGCGTTTTTTTGGCAGTTTCCGGTTTTTGACAGGTATATTTCACGTGTATAATTTTTTCCAAAATTTGTAATTTTCAGGAACCAAATCGTAATCATCTCATCGTTTATTTTTTCAATCGTCTTGTTGACTTTCATGGAGTACGGGTCGAAAATCGAGTTTTTTTTCCAGACGTTGTTGAGGTTAAGAGAGTGCTTAATTTTTGTGCAATCAAAGTATTTAAAGGAGCCCGGAGTAGGTAAGTATTTTTCCATTCGTATTTAGTATCCCAGATAAGGACCGCTGTACCTCCCCATGCCATTCCGTGGTACGACTTAAGGCCGATTCAGTGGGGTGCCCTGCCTGTTAACATCATCTTTACATCGTATTTCAAGTAAGATCTTTGCAGAACCATCTCATCACTTTGTGGAACACTAAAGGACAACACATTCGGTGAGTATCTAGTAACTTGTTTCTCAATTATTAATCCCTTTTCTTCCAGGACCCTGATCATCTTAACAACTTATGCTGATAGAACACATGTAGGCTAATACGACTTTATACACGTAACACTTTTATCATGGAAATGATCTGTGAGTTCGTTTATTTATGGTTATATTAACTGTTGCTATATGCAGTAGTCTGGTGCGCCTATAAAGTGCAGGGAGTTAAAACTCCAAAATCCATAAAAGATCCCATAAACAGATTTATCATAATTGAAAAAGTATTCCTAACAGACCAACTAGTATGATAAAAATTATGTTCAACGTGAACAAGATACTTTTCACCTCTGTTCACATTCCGGAAATTTTTCACGGTACGGCAATTTTTGAAACTCTGCCAAAAATCTGTGATAAAAATATGCCTCCCTGTAAAAAAATCATACATTTCAAAATATTCACATTTTATTTATTATTTCCGACAGTAGAAAAATTTTTATTGATGTGTTTATGTTCAGATTTGTAAGGAGGTCGCATGCTATTTACCAGAAACGGCAAAATAAACATTTACCTTTACATTTAGTGAATGTACTCTTCCATGATTAATGGTCTTTAAAATAAATAAAGCTATCCTGAAAACATGAAAGAGCAAATGTAGCTTTGATATCCTTAAAATATATCTCCATCCAGAAAGTTAATAAACATTAATGAATATCATTCTTGGAACTTGCTTTTAGAATAACTTTAATGCCCTTTAGTCCATTCATTCGTTTATGCTTTGCTTGCTTTGTTTCTATATATATATATATACGTGTATTTTGTTTACTCTTCCCTGGGGATATCATGACTTGACTGTAGCTTCAAGCAACGTGATTTGCTTTTACTTTAAAATGTAGTCAATTTTGTGTACAAAATTTTGCCTGCGGAAAAAAATACTTCAATACTCTGAAATATGATAAAACTGCTCGAAGTACTGATTACATGTGGATTCCGAATCACTTAATTGTGAAATATCTAATAGCTTTTAGTGATTAGAACGTTATTTTATAAAAATTTTATTCCTCATTAATTCCGATGAAATTCGAGTCTAGGATGTAGTGAAACGTAAGTCACAGATATCCTGCAAAAGTAATATACCACCAAGTTCAGTTTTCACTACTTAGCTTTTACTAATAGATTGCAATGCTAGTTTACTGTACAGTACAATACTTCCTGCTACACTTTCCTTTCAAGGACTTCTGTTCTTACGTGCAATTAAATTCATAATTCTGAACCGTTTACAAGGAACGATACAGATAGATCCAAGAATAAAACAGAAGTCGAACTTGGTGTATATTCACCCAGATGTCACATCCCAAAAGTCTTCGATCCTTTCTCCACTACACCCCAGGCTGAAGTGGTGGCTATTAAAGTATGCGTCAATATTTGAAATTACCGACCCATCAGTAATTACAGTATCTGCATCTTTTCAAACAGCCGGACCGCCCTAAAACTACTTAGATCCTACGTAATAGAATTAAACTTACGTGGGATTGTTTCCAATCTCTAAAACACCTATCCAAAGAAGGCAAAGTCATGTGAGTGTCAGAGCACGAGGGCTGTGAATGCAATAAAATTATAGATGGTCTTATCGAGGGGAGAACAGAAAGATGTTTTAACGAACCAGGGGTCAGATTCCGTAAGAGCAGTAATTACGAAATGTCATTCTACTTACGATAAATTACTGGAAATTACGAAACTTAGCGATTCCCTAAAAGTTTATTGTGAAAACATTGTCGTAATTGCGAATAATTTTTTTCGCACCTCGAATTGTGTGCGAAAAGTTACTAAACTTATAGTGTTAAGTTATGACTGTGTATGAAAACAAGGAAAAACCTACAAATACCACTTGTGTTACCGTCAATACGTTTTAAATTGCTTCCAGACAGGTTACACCGCCCATACCGCCTACCTCACCGCATTCGCCGTAATTGTTTTGCATCAACATATAGGAGAGAGGAATATGAGATTCTTTCTAGGTGGTTCATGGTAGCGGAGAAAATCATCCAGGATCGCTACTTCACCCAGAAATTGAGGATTACAGTTTTTAAATCACCCTCCCTCCCCTCTCCCACATTGTAAGTTAATTACAGTACAATTTTTAAGTAGCCGTCGCTATTCCATTTGTAATAACGCCACTAGCACTTTCGTACGCTTACCAGAGGCCAAGTAAAAGCCAAGAAATGATTCTTGTGGGGCGGGGGGAAATATTTAAACTAAAATATTTCCATAACTATGGGACGTACGGAGGTGAAAGTTGGATCGTTGGAATAGAGATACTATGGAGTATTTGTTCGAGGTATGCGTCTGCGACATTACGGGAGATAAATCGAAAGATCGAAAGTGCTAATGGTAAGCAATGATGCCGCTGAGACTGGACATTGAATAAGGAATCAGCATATCACTAACATATCACTATTTCCATCTCTGGACATATTCAAGTTAAAATACATGAAAAAACTCTTTGTTATATTTCACAAATTTTAGCAATAAAGAGAGACTAAAAAGCCTATATGTGTTCCGATACTGTGTCAATGTCCTCTATAAAGGGGCTCGGATGCAAGAAATATTATGGAGCCCAAAAAATTTCGCAACGATAAAAAAAGCATAACATCTTTTCATGAAAATAGGATAATAATAACATTTCTCACTACAATTCGATAAAATTTCAAATATTTCTAGTCTCTTTTTCGATAGTCCTCGGACATGATATTTTGATTACCACAGCCACAACTGCGGTATGTCCGCGGTATTGTCAGTATTGTATAGAGTAGGGCTTGCAACTCTACTCGGGTGTTGGGTATTAGAGTACTTAGTGTCGGAGCGCTCGAGTACTCATTGCTTTTTGGACCAAGTATGAGTAATTTAGTTGGAGGTACTTAAATACTTCGGTACTATATACTTTATTATCCAAATTCAAGTATCCGAAATTTTTATAATGTGTAAACATTTTTATAAAATTATCCGTAAATGTTCAGTTATACTGCCTGGATAATGGAAACGCAACTTTTCTAAGCTAGGCCTTTGAAAAAAGAGACATTTTTCATCTCCAGGGCGAGTAAAGTCTTTTTTAGGACGAAAAATTTCTATTAAAAAAACGGGAGTTTTCCAGGTAGGAGTTCGGAAATACAGTCATTTTTCACCTCCAGGACGTTTGCGACACAATGCGTCACGACAGCGATACTGAAAGAGAATTGTAGTTCTTGTAGTAGCAATTTTAATAGTCTAAATAAAGTAGATGGATGACTGATATTGGGTTTCCCTGGAAATTCTCCCACATTGCCGAAAAAGTACTTGCTCCAGAATGGTTGCATTAAGAAAGGTATTTATGGGTATCCAATTAAATGCAAAGATTTGAGAAGTGCAATATTTTTATAAGAGATATGGGAAATATCTAAAAATGAGGCCTATTTTTAAAGTTTGATATTTCATAACTCATGACTGAAGAGAATGGGAGAGGTGGTTGGGGTCCTGCTGCTCGTCAAATTTAGCAATATATAAGCGACATAATTTTTTTTAAAAACGAAAAGTTCAAACCCATTCATTTTTTAAAAGAAAGGTCCTTAGCTGGGAGGTTTTACTTGGACTTACATGAGAATGGAAATAAAATTTGTGATTTGAGTGAACATTAACAACGCTCTATTGGAGAAGTCATCTACCGGGATGAATGGTATGGGTCAGTTGAATCCAATGGTGGTCGTTTGGGATACAACACATTACGTCCGCAGTACCTGCATGCTTTGGCTCTACCAGAAATACTGCCTGACCCCTTCTACCTCAAGGTTAGAACTTTTGTAATGCTAAGATTAAACTTGCAAAATACTTTTATTTGGTGATTATTATGTACGTACTTGCTTTCGATTCCATCTGTCGCATCGTTAGAAAGAAGAAGTTTTAGTCCACCGATATATTGTAGTGACGGTACAGCGAAGTTTCGACTAGAAAGCAGAACCATGCTTCAACCACAGATTTGCAAACGTAGACTTGCTCGGTTTGTGGATTAAGCTGCGTCTTCTATTGGCGTTCAAGGCTGGTTAGTCGTTCAGACAAAATGAAAGTATTGTTATAATAGTGTTATAGTCCTTCCGTGATGGAAGTACATATTTGCAAAAGTGGCAGACGGGATGATATCAGCCAATCAATGATAGCATCGAGCTTCAACATATCCTCCAGCTTTGGAAGATACTGGAGTCCATTTATTTTCCCCATTTTCGGTATCTTTCGCTTGTTCACGCTCGTGCAACAAGTATTATAGGTACGGACGCACCAAACGTGAAGCGAATGTTTTAAATGTACCACTGGAAAAGATGGCCCGGGTACCTGAACCTGCTGCACTGTTATCATATTCAAATCTCGGATAAATTATAAACGATCGCACATATCGTACACAAATTCAAATTCTTTCTGTTTGAATACATTGCAGTATTATAGTGCTTCCACCGGTTACTGTCGCCTTCCGTCGGTTCACTTTTCTTCTGACTACCAGGTTTTAATAACGCTATGGGAGAACTTGGGCTCGAATTGGCTTGTTTGGTGTTGCCGGGGCTGCCATCATGTGAGATGAGTCACCAACCATTGCGCCGGTATTCACTGTGCCTTTCTGCATTAATCAATGCAGGGTTCTTCTCTATTGTATCAGTTGGATTCGCCTCCGACAAAAAAAAATGGAAACAACCTTTCGCCAAAGCCTTACTTCTCTGCAGTCCAACTATCCAGAAAGCCCAATGACTCCGAGTTTGCCTGCCACACCAACAAATTACACCCCATCTTACACTAAAGTTATTTCTTATCAGAAAATCCAAACTACTCCGAATGTTGCTTGCTTTTCTAAATGTATTCAATGGAAAAGTTTACATCAATCTCAGCAAATTATCAACAATATTTATTTGGCAATACCGCCACAAATTATACGGAATTTATCACCGCGAAACAGTATTGGTAATACTAGTGGTTACCAGAGCCTTAGTAGCAGTACAAATTCATTGGACTGCATCTAGAGGGTTTACATGATAATTGTTAGAATAAATTGTTGTTGAAGCTAATCCCATCAGACTTTGATTCATACGACAGCAATTTCTGGTAAAGTTTTGCTACACGGCCATCAGCAAAGCAAAATAGAAGAGTTTGAAAGGGTTTGGCATAGATCTGAGGAGTTTCTCTTATGGATGATTGTATTTGTACATTGTATGTTTTCTACTCCACAGTCAGCTCCCGGATATCAGACCCTGAACGAGGAACTAAAAATGGTTCTCGGTACTGAATCTTACTTGCAGTAACAATTTTTTATCCTTGAATTTAATTTCATGCATCAACTCTGTCTTTATAACCTTCTATAAATCTACATGTATCTGGACTATTTTTGGCATAATTTAAAATCTTGAAGAAATTGCCTTAGGAAAATTTATCTAAACGATATTTTCAGATAGAAATTACTTTTAAATGCCTTACGACAGATGATTTTTCCGAGTATACGAAAATATAAATGGAAAATTCTTCACATTAATCAGTTCTTTTTTTTATTATTTTTTCGTAGTCCTCTTTACAGATATTTTTATTCTAGAAACCTGCACAACTGGGTAAAATTAATGGACAAGCTTACCAAGAAATTTATTGTCATTATATAGAACTAAATGAGTCACAAGTCCAAGTTTACATAAAAATTCTTAAGTTCTCTTTAAAGCGAAAGTGATCTTATTTATTTTTCCTGAAGTTTTGTTTTAAAAATATTCCACAATAACGTAAAAACGACAAACGGCAAACAAGTCCACTTGGAAGTTATAAATAACATTAAAATAATTATTATTTTGCTAAGTGTTTTTATAATTGGAAGGTATGTAATTATCAAAGCTAAAATTACCTGTACTCCACTATAGTTATCTTTGTTGTTTGCTGTTTGCTTGTGATTCGATCAAAAATGATAAAACTTTGTTTGTAAACAAAATGCACTCAAAACGCACTTCTCAGGTTCACGAACTTTTCGATTTCAAAAACGTTTTAGCTACCGTAAAATGCACTTTAAACTGGCGTTGGAATAATGTGCGAATTCCTTGAAATCATTTCGGCAATCATAAATGTCGGAGACATACTGCCAAAAAGTCAGCGCCATAAATTAAATTTTTGCCACCCTGCGAACTCGGCCAACTTCTAAGACTTCAGACGTTATAAATCTGTTGTCATCGCAAGTCTGTAAAATATTTTACAGGGAAATAAAGACGAACAATAAATCATCGACAAACTTAAAAGTTTAACAAGACGGAAGATAATCTCAACTGTCGCGCAGTTCATTCCTTTCCTTAATTGGACGACCGTTTCAAGTCAACATTTTTTTTCGTTTCTTATGGAATTTTCACGACGGACTTCATTTTTACGGACCTGGATTGAGAGTGCATTTTCCTCAATTTCAACGTTAAATTTCCCGTAGACCGTAGGACTAATTTGCGGAAAACGTAGAAAGTATCTCGACAACTCTTTACTTAACGTAGAACTGAAGATGTTCGGAGAAATTAATTTCAGGCGTCGTGACATGGTGTGAAAGCGCTAAGTGATTTTCACTCAGATTTCTTCGGTGATAAGGGGAGGTGGTGGTGGAGCTTTCCTAAGGAGCTGAGTGCTCTGCAGAGGAAAATTGAGGAGGTCGTTACGTTACTGCTGTTACACTTGAAAACTTTCAATTTGTTATCAGAGATATTTGTGTCGCTTAAATGTGGCAAAAAACGTTTGTCTGAACAATATGTCTCTTTGTGAATTTATGCTTTCGTTTCAAATCTACAAGACAATATGCTATTTTTAAACAATCTAAAACAAAACAAAACAAAAATGATTTGGAATGTGTGGTCGGATTTAAGAAAGAACTTGTTTCAGAGTTCATATATTCAATATTCAATAAATTGTGATTACGCTAGTAGTGCATAAATCTTCGATGTAAACAAAGTAGGGTAAGTACATGATAGGTTATACACATCACTGTTCCTATGCGAGCGTAAGCTCATGACACTTGTTGCATTTTTACATCCACAAGTGAATCAAAGTTTTCTGAATTTAGTCTCAAAGTTTACAATAGATACTGCTCAAGAACGCTGTATTCAAGGAATATGTGAGCCGTTAATTCTGCAGGAGATGCTCTTAATGACAATCTTAATTAGTTAGTACCCTATTCCAAAGTGTCCACTGAGGAGTCCAAAAATGACTCACTTCATCCTCGTTTAGTACAAGATGTTTGCGATTAGGGATTTATAGTTCCGGACCTGTAAAGAGTTTGGATATCCTTACCTCCGTCTTGAAAATTCCTTTTTATCTGTTGGACATCCCTTTTCGTTTCACTCACGAAAAAGGGATTTCAGCAGATGAGTTTATGTGTCTAGAACGTGTGTCCTAGAAATACGAAATCCGTAATATCAAAAGCCAGAATGAAAAAACCCGAGGGTTACAAAATCCAGGCATTTAAAATTCGAAAAGAAATCCGAGATAAATTCGAATACTAACTGGGCCTAGTTCCCCACTCACACACCTATTGCAATAAAAAAAATTTCATTCTTATTAGTGAACAATATTTAAGAGAGCTTCAAATGCCTTACATAACTTAAAACAGAGATAGAAATAATACGCTGAATAATGCAAATGAAAGAGAGGTAAGGGTCTGCTTAGGCGGTTGGATTAGAAGCGAAAAAGTGAGCGCCGCAGTAGGTTGTATCACCCGCAAAGAGGTTCAAAAACCCCGGTATCGAGCAGGGGCCTTCTTCCGTATGTGTGGAGGGCTATGCAAGGCAGATAGCCTACCACCAAAACTTATTAGTCCAAGCTCCAAGGCGGAGCGTATGAAATCTACGGAGAGGAAACGTAGAAAGGAGGCTGCGAGCTCTAAGGTAACAAGTAATGATGATGTGGTTAGGGATGGACAACTACCTATGCGAGTGCATTGCACAGGAAGCAATTGGTAGCTTTCAACAAGACTGCTCTGGACACTTTTCTACAAGATCGACTTGAAGAAGGAGATGATCGTTTTTAGTTGGGTGCAAACCAAAAATCCAGAGAGTAGCTGTGTGAAACTATATAGGGAAAATGAACAACCTATGGAAGGGAACGAACTTGAATGTGGACCACTTGTGCTTCCTTAAGGAAGATGTATCCAAGTTCGTTTAATATTGCTTTATATGTGACGTGTATAGATTGCACTTGAAAATGGCTTGAGGAATCAGTCAAAATGTTGGGTTACGAATAAATAACCGAAAGAGAAAGTTTTTTTCTTTTGTTTTGACCGAATAGTCCACAAATGTCAGTTGAATACAGCGGTCGAACGCTCACATAGAGTCTTTCATGTAGAAGATGCTTGTCCGTTTCTCAGCTGAGTAATGCTCAGCAGAAATAGTGTTAGCACCAATTGGGAAGGAGAGTTGTCTCTACCGGCATCTGAAAATCTTGTCAACTTAACTTCTATCACTGTAGGAAGGCATCGGCTGTGATGTTTCGATGCTTTATGAAGGAAAAATTCGATGTAAGCAGGACTCCTGGCTGCACAACGTTGAGATCAGGGAGAAAACGCACACTGTAGTGCGGAGAAGCACAGATAACCATTTCAGAGGAGAGGCTTTACTTGAATTTCTGGTTGAAAAAGATATTGAATACAGGGTAACGGAGCAAACTAGTGCCGATGCCAGACGAAGGAAAGTGATTGACATGACTGTATGCATTAGCAAAATGGTGGAAGGACTCGCAGGTTGGAAAGCAATGGATCGGGTAATGTTGGCTATACAATTAGTGGTTTTAGGCAGAGATCTACGATATAACTATAGTGACGACAGTAACGTTTGAATAGGTGACATTAGGTAGGAAATGTGTAATCCTGTCTGTAATACGAACAAGTTCCTCGGCCAGCAGTAGGCAATAGGTAAATACTCACCTATTGGTTGAACTTTTTGGAGTTTGGAATGTACTTAACTGACGAGTAGTACTCGTGTAATTCTGGCGTGGGTACATGCATGGGCAATAATAAAAGAGATGTTCTTACTAAATCTTGGTACTACCGGCTCCTGGAACATTTGGCTTAAATAAAGACGTAAGTTTGTCGTATTTGGATTCATGTCACGTATTGTCAATTACCGATTCCGCACTTTGCGGAATAGGTGGTGCCTTTCATTAAGTTAATTTACTGACCACTCATTTTAGTAACGAGTCCCATTTTAATTTCGAATGATGTTGAATTTCGGGTAGAAGCATATATTTAGAGTGTCTGTGGCTAAAAGGAAGGACGTTTCTTTGATTGCTTTTCTCGATTTCTTTCGATTCCCTTCACACGTTTTTTCATTATGGCGGCAAATACGCTTAGTGGCTTTACGCCCTATGTAGGAGTACAATATCTTATAGTACAATATCTTATTCCACGTCAAATCAGACGTCATGATTTGCATATTTTTTACATTAAATGAGCAGCCTCCTTCACAACGTTTATGCCACATTTAATCCGCATCTGTGTTTCGGATTCTAAACTCCACTAGTAGGGCAGTTATTTCATTACAAACGGCAACAAGCCGCAATCGAAATTGGGACCTTACGAGGTAGTGGTTCAAATCGCGAACCGGTTACCTATAAGACCACTTCAGTTGAACGCAAACGACTTCTGACAATCATAACATGGATAATAGGTGTATATTTCATGCTAGGATTTTTCTAGATAGTTTTGTGGATTTTATTACGAGAAAAATAAGTGTAAGGAATAACTCGGCTATTTCGAAAATGTTGTTTGAGACCTGTGAGTTAAAATCACCCAACATTGTTTCTTATCATTTCTTGGAATTCGTGGACTAATAAGTCTAAATCTTTTAAACTACTTTCACACGAAAACTTACGGGACAAGCTGAAGATGCAGACAGCATCTTAGATAGAAGGATAATTTGGCGAAAAGAAAGTTGAGAATTAATTTTAACTTGAAAATTTTTATAAGTTAATCCTTCATTTAATTATCGTGAAATTTTACAATGAAATATCCCAATGGATTTATAAAAGCAATTGTTGTGAGCAGAATTGCCCCAAACACTCAAATAAATTACCTCGACCCTTGTTCGATTCATTCGCGTACCTACAGAGAAGTATATGTATACATAGATCTACCTCCCCACCAACTCGTTTACCGCCACCGGTAAAAGCAGCACAAAATTTCCTTTTGAAGTAAAATCTAATTTATAAGATATTTCGCAGCCATAAGATACAATATGATAGAAGAAGCAACTTAATATCTGTAGGAATAGGGGCAGAATTCAGAAATAAGTTACGATAAAATCCATAAATCTCGCCAGCAAGGTCATTAATTTAATTAGATCAACTCGAAGTATTGCTGAAAATAATCTGAAGACTTTTTTACCACTTTATGAATGTTTTTATAGTATCGCCGACAATCAGAGAAGACAAGCACAAGTCCTAACACTTAAAGTCAATTCAATATTAAATAAATGAATACTATTTGTTAGTATTCGGTATTCCTGTAATATAATAGTACTTATTATGACGGCAGGTCTATTGCAATACAATTAAAACTGTTTATCCTACTGTTAGCAATATCTGCTTTGCCAGTAATGAACTTTTCTTTAGGGTACAGATAATTTTGAAGGTCCATCATGTGCCCGAAATAATTTTCGTTTTATAACCCTACTGAGATTTCATGGAAAGATCCTTGAAAATATTATATATGAATAAATGTTACAATACTTAGTATGGTCCAAGTACTCGTGGCCTGAAGTAGAAGGAGAGGTGAGATAGGGAAAAGACAGTGTTATTTTTTGATATATTCTCCCTTTATTTCAACACATTTTTCACATTTTCTAATAAGTGCTTTAATACCATTAAAATAGAAGCATGAAGATTTGTCTTTAAAATGCTATTTAACCGCCTCATGGATTTTTTTTTCGGAGTTAAACTTCCTTCCGTGCAAATATGATTTTAATTTGGCAAAGGAAAAATAGTTACTTGGGGTCAAGTATGGACTGTATGTGGATGATCCAATTCCTCGAAGCCGCACTCCTTAACAGCAGCCTTTGAAATAGCAGCAGTGTGTACGGGCGCATTATCATGTAAGAGAAGTATTTTTCGGGACAGTTTTCCTCGTTTTTGACAGTGGCTTTACGAAACTCTCGTAGAAGTTCAGCGTAATATGTGACACTTCCAACGGTGTTACGTTCCTTAAAGTCCAGCAGCAGAATACTTTCAGTATCCCAGACAACTGTTACCATCACCTTTCCGAGGCTTTATGTGTGGTACTTCGGTGCGATACCACTTCCTGGTAAATAAATATAGTTTCATTCCCTGTCACAATCCTATGGGTAACACTGTCTACATCGTCTTTACACAACTCCAAAAATTGCTGACAGCACTCAACTCGCCGTACTTTCTGCACTTAGGAAAGGATTTGCGGTACCCATCTTCCTTTGATTTTTGTCGTATCTACTCAAATGCTCGTGAAGAATCCGGACGACACTTGTTTTCGATATACCGATTTATTCAGCGATTTGCTTGACCTTTAACTGCCGCTCTGTCAGAACAACTTTGTCGACCAAATCCAAGTTATCCTGCGTAGCTATCGTTAGTTGGCCCACCACAGCGTAATCATCTTTCATTGAAGATATGGGGGCCGCGAACAACAAGATAGGTCTAACCACCATAGTGTATATCCAGTATGCTGATCTCGACGAGATACCCCACCTTAATACACACTCTCTTACACTAGTGTACCACCACCTTCGCCCTCCTGATCTTTTCTTCAACATGATGCTTCCAGGTCAGCCTTGAGTCCAGGTATACCCCAGATACTTGACCTCTCTAGAAATGTTGATCTCGGATCCGAAGAGCGTAAGCGGTGTAAAATCCAGATCCTTATTCCTCCTAGTGAAGACTATAGTTTCTGTCTTGTTCGCGTTGATAGTGAGGCCCTGTTCCGCACACCACTCTTCCACCACTTGGAGAGCATTCCTCATGATGTCAGCGGTAGTGGACATAAACTGTCCCCTTGCCACCAACGCCACGTCATCCGCATAGCCAATGACGTGAATCCACGTTTCTTCCAGCGTGGAAAGTAAGGAGTCAACTATGATGTTCCACAGAAAAGGAGATAACACTCCTCCTTGCGGACAGCCTCTCGTGACCCTACCTTTAACCCTCGCATGACCCGTCTGAATCCTGATTGCCCTGTTTCTCAACATGTTGTCCACCCATCTCACAACCACTGGGTTGACCTCACGTTTTAGGAGGGCATGTTTCAGTTTTCCGTACTGAATTTTGTCGAAGGCCCCCTCTATGTCCATGAAAGTGACCAGAGCGATGCCCCCTGTATTCAGTTCTTCCTCTGCCACCCTCACCAGCTGGTGAAGCGTAGATTCTTCAGGGGGGGATGGTTTAGCAGATTTTTGTTGTGGTATCTTTTAACGTAATATTAAAATTAATAACAAAAATAACTGTCAACAGCAAAGTACCTATTTTATTGATTTTTCGTTATTGTCAAAATATGCACCTGTGCAATTTTTTATACAATAATTCTAGAGAGAGAATACTTCCTTTTAAAATGCATTTTAAAATCATTTTAATTACTTTTACAGAGCCATATTTTAGAGAACATAAAATATTAAAATTACACTTTGTGATCCAGATGCATAGATATATTTTGTTTAAATGCAAATATTAAATAAACCAGGAGATACTATTAATTACCTTTTTACAGCTAATCAGATTTTAATAACTAATTAAACAATCCGTTAGCAGGTAATCGCCTTTACATATAATTATAAAATTCCTCATTAAAATATTATAAAAAAATTAGCATATTTTTTCCTATCGGTAGGCATATTTATTTCGCACAAACGATTTTGACAAAACGGATTCCCATTAATGACGAATGGCTTAAAGACACCAAAACACCATTAAGTTGATCTTTTTGGTAAATAAATATTCTGTATTTAGAGACAGTCCACTTTTGCGTTTTGGGTCCTTTAAAAGTTTTGTTGTAAAAGTTATTCAATATTGACATGAAATCACCGAGCTTCACATCAATAATGTCAAAAAATTTTTGGAGCACTTCGCCACCAACCCTTTCCAATGTGAGGGCGTATACAATCCTTCGACTTTCCGTTTTTGCTTTTCTATGACTATGACCTGGTTCTGGAAAATGATGAACTATGCGTTCTAGTTTACCGAATCTAACAATTGAGTTTAAGTATTGAACCATAAGATTATTTGTGTTTTGTTCACTGCAGTTGTCGGAAAAGATATATAGTTCTTCGACGCCGTTTTTCATAATATTACTTAGAAAATGGTGAAGAAAACTTTTTACTTCGTTTTGTCCTTTTCGACCTAGTGCTTCGTCATCCATGACATGTGACTAGTTCTGTTACTGCACTGGTAGATACACCCAAAGCTGTCTTTTATAAAAAAAAAAAACATCTCCTGAAGTGATGCATTTTATTCTTGCGTCGCTTTTGCATTTCTCAGCTTTGTATTTAAGATCAAGGTAGAATGCCTTCGCCTTTTCTTCATGTAACTTTTTCTCAATCACAAGTGAACTTTCCTCCTCTTCGTTCCTGCAATTATCAATTTTCTTTATTTAACTCGTCGCAGGTTGACCACGTATCTGTTCTTGGACTTCCAAAAGAAAGCTTAAAATTCGTTGAGAAGATATTTCTGTATAAATGATACGTGATTTGAGTTTTCACCTTTTTATTTTCCAAAAGTTCCTTAAAAATTGATGGTTCATATTTTTCCAGATAAAGTTGATAAAGTTTCTCAATATTCAATTGGGAAGATAAATATCTGCAATCAGTGTTCGTGAACTAGGAAAGCTTTGGATATGGTCCCGAATTTGTTATATGAACTCTTCGGAAATTTTATTAGTCAATCGTTTTTGAAAAGAAAGGATGCCAGTCGCTCTACTCCGCCTTTGTCGATACCATGAATTGCGCAAAATGTTTTCTTGTTACTTGCACTGTTTTTGATGACGATAGTCTGACATAACATTTATTTAATTGCTTTCTAGAATGTCCAGTTTTTATCGACTTCGCTGCATCTGTGATAAAGACTAGCAAGCTGCTAAGATAAGCATCCTGTTTATACCATAGATACAGGATATTATAGCCTTGAGCAAACGTTTGTAACGCATCGAAATATTCACGATAACAGAAGTAAACTACATTGCCATGAGAGGAGAAAAGAAATCGTTTAATAGATGTTCGTCTGTCTGTCTGTCCGTCTGTCTGTCTGTCAGTCTGCCTGTTCGCGAGTTATCTCAAGAACGTCTCAAGCTAGAGACTTGATATTTGGTACACATATACCTTATTAAAAACGAAAGGTCAAGTTCGTAACAACAACTCCTGGACAACTCCTTCATAGGGTTGTCATATGAAACCTCCAGCTATGTCAAATAAAAAATCGATATCTTCCTTCTAAAACGAGAACGCTTCGAAGTAGATGGATAAAATTCGGAACTCAAGTATTTTAGTAAAATCTAAATATACTGACAGAAAATTAACCAAATCGGCCAACTGCTTCAGAGGGCTGCCACATGAAAGTTTTATTTTTTTAAAGCCGGAAATGTTAATTTTTTCAAATTTTTTTGTGATCGTCATGACAATATGCTTTAGTTTAGGAATTTTTCGGTACTTAATTCTGTTTACTTTCCTTACTAAACGCTGCACAGTTTTTAACATTCTCCTTTTTTGCATTTCTATTATACTGCATCACCGAAGACTTGTTGCTGGATGGATTTAACTGATGATTCCTGCAATTTGAATAGAGTTAATGCTAGGAGCCTAAGGAATAAGCTTGATGAGATGGTTAAAATTTTTGGAAAGTCGGATATTTATGTTATTCTTGTGAGTGAGTTTTGGTTACAGTAATATGTGAATAGCTTCGTCACTTGTTTCTATTCTAGGACTTGAAATTATTTGCAACGACCGCAGTGTCTAAACTGGCGATGGAGTTGCTTTTTAGTTGAGATACAATTTAAGAAAAAGGATTATTGACTAATTTGTTAGTGGTTGCATTGAATATACATGTGTAGAAGTCTTAATTGGCTTTGGAGGATGTGTTTGTGGGCTATTTAACTTTCACCTGAATATTTTTTAGATGAATTTATTGAGAAGTTTTCTAACTACAATTCATGCCGTGCACATCTCTATGAGAACGTAATTATCGGTGAGCACTTCAATCTTGATGTTCTTATCAGTAATCATGGAACTGGCAATTTTTTATCTACCAAGCAATCCCTTCATTTAAGTGGAATTAATACTCTCCCGACGTATTTCAATTGCCCTGGGCGCTCACTTATCGATTTTATCTGAGTGACTGATTGTGTTTTACAACCAGCTTGACCCTCCAAATATATTTGATCTCGATGTACTATTTATCACTTACAAGGTTTTAATTGATACGAGTGTTAGTCATAAAGATTTCTAGTATCGCAACTTTAATTGTATTGATTAGGTAGCGATTATGAATCTTTGCCATGGAACGATATATATTCGTTTTCCTCCGCAGATAGCCAGATCGATAAACTTTACGAGTTAGTATCCTATCTTCCAAACAAGTATTTACTATTTAAGCATAAATATACCCAGGCTAGTAATTACCCTTGGTTTCCCTTATTGTAGAAAGGGACTACTTGTGTATACAGTCAGCGAAACTGACTTACAACAAACTTACAACAAACTAGCCGAGCTCCAAGTTGTCTCAGTCTGACGTCACAAATTGTCAAGACGAGATGAAGACGAAGACAAAAACTTGGATTGGAATTGGCCCTTAGTACATAAAAGATGATTGCAAGAAGCCGCTAAAGCGATTGGCTCAATTGGGTCGACTTAATCAATTCTAATTCTCCGTTTAGAATTGTCGAAGCTCTCCGTCCGTTGGATGCTTGAAGCGTTGCGCAAATTTGACTAATTTAACACGTTGGCTGCCGAAATTAGCACAAAAGCTTTTGTGAGAGAGTTCCATGTTAAAATGCCTTTGTGGTGAGAGAGAGCTTTTAAATGCCAATCACCGGTGACCCCCACGGCAGTGAACGTGTTAAGAGAGTGGATGCTTCGGCAGGTATTTTTTTAAAAAAAAATTTTTATCACCGGATCCCAACCAGCGATGAGACCTGGACTTCAGCATAACCCATCAAAGCAAAATGCAGTTTTACTTACTTACTTCACTTTTATTTTTATTTTGGCATTGTACAATAAGATTCTAGATCGTTTTAAAAAGTACAAGATGAAAGAAAAATATTTATCATATAATATTTAAAAGAAAACAAGAAAAGAAATAAAGATATAAAGAGAAAACAAAAGGGAGCTACAGACTTAATAATAAAGCAAAAATAGCATCAATTCAAATCAGAATACAAGTAAGCAAGAACATAATTAAAGTAAGTCAGAATTGGAAATCAAATAAGTGAAGGGTGAGTTTTTAAATGAGTTGAGTGTTTTATCTATGGTAGTTTGATATCAAATTTTTCCTGAGTTGGATTTTTATTGTCTACATAAGATTGAAATCGTATTTAATGACTGTATTTTTAAATGCCCCAGATTTGTTCGAATTACACCCTTCATTTATCTTTATCTAATACATTTATATAAGCTTTATTTCAATTAAATTAAATTCAATAACACTAGTATTTTTTTATTTTTATTTTGTGTGACTATAGAAAAAGAGTTTTGGTGTTGGCAGCTGTTTTGTTATAACAATAAAAATTATTTCATATTTCCTGAGTTACTAAAGTTTCGAATAACAAATTTCGGAAGTCGTATTTATTATTTAAGAGCTGCAAAGGTTATGATTTTCAACACATCATAATTTTGAGCAGTTTTACTGTATATATTTCTTCTTTCATAATATTCGTAATTTTCTAGGTAAAAGGAGGCGACTCAGAATTTATTATATCTAAAAGATTTTTCTGAGATGGAAAAGCATCCTTCCTTTGGAGATTTAGCTATATAAGAGCTGTTTTTATTACCCAAGTACCCCTAAAGTCTTAATTTTCCGGGATTTATAGAGTGAGTCATAAAAGACAGTATGACGTTCTCACAATAAAATCAGAAAGAGGTTAGTAATGAATTCATTAATGCAGAAATACGTTGTTTAAAAGGTACTTACTTAAAACACAAAGAAATTACTCTCTTGGGTAAATGACGAAGAACAAATTACCTCCAATTTTATTATGTGCTCTGCAAGAATATATTTTGTTTGTTATTAGTCTGTGATTCCAATATGAAGGCCAGATGAATTAAATGTGTAATTCGAAAATGTTTTCCAACCCCCACGCCGATGGCTGAGCGGGCTGAGGTGGACGTCTGCAAATTTTCTCCTCTGTTGGCGTGGGTTCAAATCATTCATAGCACGCGGCATTATATTTGGGTACCAGTGGTTGAGGTAATTCTACTGACGAGAATTGTACTTCCGAAGCCACTGGGATGTTCCACAGAGTAATTTCATGCCAAAAATTGTGGCTCACTTGTAACATTTGTTAGGTTAATTTCCCAATCTCCTCTTCCCTTATTTCCCTCGGCCTAAGCTGTGCTATGTGCATCATAGCGTTGTCCCCTGAACTCAGAGAACACCTTAAAAAACTATGCTCTGATTAAAACAAACATTTTGGACTTTTTAAATATAAAGGGAGCAGATTTATGTAGATCACTGGTTACATAGTTATGTGCAGGGTAATTTCACTCTTATAAAACCATTAACACATATCCGTCCGGTATTTATTACACGTTTTTTACATGTGTGTACAAAACATAATTTTCCTACTATTTTTTTAGCAGTTGTATTAATATGTAAATATGAATTAAGCATCACACAACTTAAAACATACAACAATTTTTGTTTATTTAATCGATCTGTACATTATAAAATTCGTTGATGTTTTTTTCATCTCTATCTACACCGAACGTGTATTTTATTATTAAAACTGATATTTCTACAAAACCTCTTGCCTTTATACTTCAGTTATGTGTTAACTATAACCAATATGGAATAACTAATTCTAATATTGAAAATTTTATTCTATAAAGGTAGATATACAGGCTGCATAAGTCGATACTATAAAAATTTTTCCGATCAAAATTGAATGTCCCAGAGCACCCACCGTTTTTTTTTATTACGACGCGCTGCTCTGTACTTTCCTGTTAACAACATCTTTTTTTTGTATCGAAAAATATTCTTAAATAAATCATTTAAATTTAAGATAAGCAGTAGTCCTATCTGATATTATTATGGTATATACGAGGAAACAAACAATGAACCAAAAAATAAAATAATTTAACGTGGAAATGCATTTGTAGCATTATTGCGTGGATTTACTAATTCGGTCGATCAGTGAATTGCTTCAGTTATGAACAACGACGAAAATGTAAGTTCGCAATGATTCTGTAGCTCAGTTAACTATTGCAATGTTGGCCACCGTTAAGAATGCTGAGTGTCCTACAAAGATTTTACTATAAATGATTCCTCGTACATAACAATTTGATAACTACGATTTAGTAGCTAAGAAAAATAAAGTGGGATCGAAAGTTAACCGCGTTTAAATCAAGATGCTCCCCGATTACTCCGTTCTGAACGTACTAGTCCGGATTCCGTTGTCCATATACTACCGCAGGAGGGAATGAAGATGACTTTCCGCTGTCCACGTATTACCGCAGGAGAGAAGGAGACGACGTTCCGTTGTTCACATACTAGGCCGGGATCTATTGCCCACGCCGTCCGTAGGTACGTAATCGAATGCTGTATCTTCCTAGTCAGGGCAGTTCGGATATGAGCAGCTGGAAATCGGGTGTAATCATGTAAGGCGATAAGCGATAGTCACTTTGTGGCGATTTTAAAGTGATCACTTTGAAATTGAATATTATGTAAGGTGATCACTTTTAGTATATAAATATAATTCAAGTGAAATATATTAAAATATGTTTTGTTCAGTTGAATTTTTTGAGAGCTCCGATTCTTCAAGTGATGAAGAAAATCAAAAAGTGAAGTTGTATCAAGGAAATTTAAGGGATA